>JAQIXA010004849.1:0-10501 GCA_034699045.1 Nanhermannia cf. coronata Gr-Ori-00579 | reverse complement strand
TTTAATTGTTTAGATTTTTCGATCTTAAGTCGCCATTATAATCCACATATTTAAAATCTCAACTCGCTCCTCGTTAACGCCCATATGATTTTAAAAAATGACCATCCCGTGTATTTCTAATTCCTTACAAGCATAGGGGTTAACATGACATTTGACCTTTAAGGTCAGTATAGCTATCCGTAATACCCAAATATTATTGCGTAAAAATGTTGATTTTGATCTCAACTTTACATTTAATATAATGCGAGATCGAGTTAGTTTTGGCCAGCAATTTCAATTTATCTGGTTTGAAATTTTTTTCGCAGATAGGTATAGAAAATTATTAATTCAATTAAAAATTAATTATGTAATAAAATATTATTATTAATTACTCCTTCCAAGGATCAAACAGATAATTGGGGTTGGGGTAATTGTGTTTTTTCTTAAACAATATATAATTAATTAAAGTAAAGGGCAGTTAATGTTAATTCAAATTAAAATAGAATACTATGAGTAGAAGTGGGGACAGGCGTCATTAATGACGCCTGCCCCCCCCCTTCTACTCTATGACATTATAATTTAGGTATTACTGTTCCTGAACATATGAAAAGGGATGTACAATCCACTCCTTTATTTTCAAAATCTCAGAGTTCCCATCTTTTCCAACATCCTTCAAGCTATTAGTTTTTGTCCTTTAAATAATAACGAGAATTAGCCCCATGCTTCACAAAGGAGGTTTTCCGTGGGAAATTCAAATTTTTAAACAAAATAAATTATTTTTAACACATTTATCTAATGTTTTTCACTTGAATTCGGTCTAGGAATGGAGATAAAACGGATTTTTATACAAAAATATCCATTTTTAGACCGAAATCAAGTGAAAAACATTAGATAAATGTGTTAAAAATAATTTATTTTGTTTAAAAATTTGAATTTCCCACGGAAAACCCCCTTTGAAAAGGATGGGGCTCGAGTTTAAAGTAGGCCAGGGCTATTTTTCTACACTTTATTCAATTCTGAAAGTTGGTCCATTAATTGAAATTACCAAATTGTGGCATTGTGTTTTTTTTCTCTGCAATGTGCTGCCTATAAATGAAATAAATATAATTAATCAAATCCTAATTTTATTTTACCTCTATTTTATCCTTTAAAATCCCAAAATTATAAACAAAAAATACTTTACTATGTATAGTAAGTATATATTATACATTTACATTTTACTTACCTATTAGGTAAGTACTTATAATTAAGTACATATCTAGTATCTATGCACCTTATTATGTTATATGCATTACATGATAATTATGTTCCAAAATATTTTAAGATTTATATCTTTTTAAGAATAAATTTAAAACAATGTTGGTAGGTAATAAAACTTATTTTTTTTTCAAAACTTTGCAAATGATTTTGAGAAAACAAAATTTGCAATTTTAAGATAACTTATTGATAACTATATTTAGTATTACATATTGTTATTATGATATTATTGTTATTGACAATATATAATTGAAAAAAAAAACTTACCGTCAGAAGGGTCATGTCGTTAATTATACTTAAGCCGCACCATGCCAGCGGTTCACCTTGCTAAAGATATCATTGATTTTATTAATAAAAAGACATTAAAAATAATATACTAAATCTTTAAGTTATATGAATAATAATATAAGGTACATAATATATTTTTTATTAAAATATGTACTGTTTGTCGTTTAAAATAGAAAAAAATTAGCTCATTTGCAATTTAAATTTTTTTTCAGCCCAGATAGGGTTAATATTATTAATTATTAACCCTAACCTTAATAATATTAACCCTTATATAAGTGATTAAATAAGTAATTGAATATTTTTTGAAACAATTTCTAACTAACCCAGATTATCAATTGTTGAGCAAACCATGGATATTCCAAAGGTTCGACATCCTCACCATTATGGACAGCCGTTGACGGTCCAAGAGGTGCCTTTCGACCGCATTCTTATTATATATATAAACGAATATTAAATTAAAACATTAGAAAATTATATATTAAAGTATCATAAACCAGTATATTAGGAATAGGAATAGAATAGGACACTGATTTTGTATTTTTTTCACAAAATTTAGCCAGGCACTTTGGTCTATTTGAACAATTTATGGTAACCCTTATTTTAGCCGGCTATGATAACATTGTAGGTTATTTCATATACATAAATCAGATTAAATTATGACAAAATAGATTTAATAAAATTTATTCAGTATAAAGAATACATACATACCACATTGATCAGTAAATTTCCTCGTCTCTGTTACTTCTAGTGGTCTTGAATCTAGAATTATAACATTACTTACTTATTATTAGTTAATATATTTCAAAAATAAAACAGAGATTGATAATTTCTTGAACATTTGAAAAATGGGCCCATATACCTAAAGTCTAAATTCTGACACATGTTGTCAAATGGACTTTTTGAGTTGACTTTGACCCAAGAAATCTCTTTAAGTAGACAACGTAGAGACTTGAAACTTTTTTTTATTATATCTGTAGACACATTTTACACGGAAATGCTAGAATACCTTTTTAATTATCAAGTCCTAAGTACTTTTTAAAATCATTGCGTATTTTTTTACTTTCATTTATATCGTTCCTAAATTTTTATCTAAATTTTAATTGCAGCTTTCAGTATAAAATGTGTCTACGAATATAATAAAAAAGTCTCAAGTCTCTACGTGGAGTACTTAAAGAGATTTCTTCGACCGAAGTCCCCCCAAAAAAGGCCATTTGCAGAATTTAGACTTTAGGTCCCTGTATCAAAATCAAAATCAAGGGCCTCATTATGTCTCTCAATACTCAAATCTCCATTGTCTTACACACAAACAAGTACTATAATATAGTATTCATATTACCAAGCCTTTTCACATTATGAGAACATGTGACATAACATTCTGGCGGGTTATCTCCACTATTTAAAAAAAGGTAGTCAGAAGAGGGCGTGCTTGGATGGATTTTGAAGGACGAGCAAAACGTTTCTCTCCCGCCAAGACCATCGCTCACTTCCAGAATCTCACTCTCGTCGCAGGTTCTAGAATCGCTATTATAGGTGCATTCCAAAACTGGGATACAATTTGACTCTTCCTCTACCTACATGTATAGGTACATATATAATTTTTATTAGGAAATTATTTTTATCACTAATGTTAAGAACATTGTTACACATTTGATGGTAGATTTAGTAGGGTACTAATAGGACTAAAAATTAAACAATTATTAAGCTCTTTTTTTAGCAGTTGATTATAATTTGGAAGAGCTATAAATCTTTTAATCCATTACATTGTGAGTAGAGTTCTCAATTCGGCCTTTCCCGAATCGGCATCGGTATACACGTGCGTGTATTTCAGTGATACCGACTCGAGTCGGAAGTCGTGTAATTCGGGTATTTTTTAAAAATTACATGAAAAATGAAAATTTTTAATTTAAAAGTAATTTTGAAACGAAATTAAGGCATTATTGAAACGCAAGGCATTATTTTATCAAAATTTTGACATTTTTTTCAAAATTTTCAAAATTTTTTAAAATGTTAAAAAAATGATTTTTAAAGATTTCTAAGGAGTTTTTACCAAAATAGTAATTTTGAAAAATACCCGAATTTCGAAAAAGATTTGACCACTTTTGAAGATCAAATATGTATAGGTATAATCCTAATTTTAAAATATTGGTGGATTTGTCTGATATTTTGAACGTTTATTGGCCTTTGATTTCAATTTAATGGGCTGAGGCTGAGATTTTTTGAGGGCTGTTAGAGGCTAACTTTACTTCTCAGAAAAAGGCGTATAATTATTATATATTAAGTAATTTTATTGTATATTTGTATTAATTTACCACGATGGTGACCTCACAGTTAGGTTCTCTAACATGATGACTCCCCTCTGACAGTAAATGACCGACCTGACAACGCTCTCCTCTGACCTAGAAAATTAAGTTCATTCATCTTATCCTATGTTTTAAGTATCCTATCTAATATATAATGGTTTTTATACATACAGGTACAGGGTGGTTTTTATATATGTACCTAATGTTTAAATTGTAATAAGTTAAAAACTATATAAGACATGTTTAAAAACGATTTGAAGCATAAGAATTAGGGATTAATTAGAATTCTTTTGAGACTAATTTCATTAATCAGGAATAAATAATGTAAGTCCATTTTTTAAGTTTTGAAAAATTTCCAAATTAAAAAAAAAATACTAAAGAGTTATCTACACATACCTATACACCGTGTCTATTTATCTGAAACAATTTAAAACACTGTACCGGGCTTTAATCAACTCACTAGAAGTTGATTATTAATTGTGCGATCACTGCGATGAAGGCATCTCAAGTTGCCCCTTTTTCCCGGGTCAAAGGTCAATTTTCTTTTTAAATGGTTGTCAAAGTTGGAATTTCCTTAATCGATTGCCACTATACCTCATTTTTGATTTTTCCCTTTTGTTTAACATGGGGAACCCTTAAAAGACCCATCTGAACCACAAAGGGTGGGGCAATATGTAATTTTTGTAGAAATCGAGACCCTATGGGGGGGTCCTTCATGCCAAGTTTGGTTAAGATAGGACCAATAGTTCTCGAGACATCTTCTGGGCAGACAGACAAAAAGACAGACAAAGTGCAAAAAAGGTGAATAGTAAGGGCTCGCTTCTCTCGCCCAATATATGCCAGAAATATATTTAGGCGCCGTACAAGGATGTCCCTAAAGGATGTCCCTAAATTTTTGACATTTTTGAATGCTGTATGCCCGAAGGTGTCCTTATCCTAAGACCCCCCCTCCCCCCAAACCTAGGAGATCCTTAATGTACGGCGCCTTAATCAAAAATTTTATACCATAGCAGTAGATTTTAAAATAAAAATCCAAATAATAAAAAATTTATGAATGAAAAGGTCCATTTTATTGTTATTTGAACTGAATTGAATTAAATATAAGATTGAAAGTTCTAATTGGATATTTGAATTATGCAATTTAATTTTTTTTAAATTAATTGACATTAGATAATTTATATTACTAGCCTTTCCAAACCAAGATTTTATTACTTTTTTATGCCCTTAAAAAAGGTCAAAGAGTCCATAAAAAATCTAACTAGGCTTTAATCAACTCACTAGAAGTTGATTATTAAATGTGCGAGCAAAGCAATGAAGGTATATCAAGTTTCCCCATTTTCCGGGGTAAATTTTCTGGTTAAATGGATGTCAAATTCGGAATCACCACATCGATTCCCCTAAGGCCACTTAAACTTCATTTTTGATTTTTACCATTAGATTAACATGGGGAACACTTAAAGGGTCCCCTGAATCCCAAGGAATGGGGCAATCTGAAATTTTTTTTGAGCATGCACAACTACAGATAGATCCTATAAGGGTCCTTCATACCAAAGGTTAAAATCGGCCAAGCAGTTTTCGAGTTATGTCGCGAACAGACAGACATACATACAGACAAAGAGACAAACATTCGGACAAAGTGCAAGCAAAGTTTAATATTATGGACTCGCTTCGCTCGTCCAGGAAGTAAACACTTTGGAATATTGACCCTGAATTTCTAGGAATAAAACTTTTTATGTAAATACCAAATATTATGAATATTGTCGCTTATTGTCGCTTATTTTAAATGACATTTTAAATTCTAAAAAAAAATTTTTGTTTACAATACAATACATAATATTATATTTATTTAAATATACAAGATGTTTTTTAATTGATTGGTATTTTTTATGAAATATGCTTTCAGGACTTTATATATGGTGTTAAACATGGTGTTATATCATTTAAAATTAATATCTAATGTACCATATCAATAAGTTGCTTCTCTATTTTCTCTAATTTGTCAAATTTTCAAAGCGTGTTACAAGATGCATATTTATGAACAAGTTCCGATTACACTACCTACCTATATCTAATTATAAGCATTATTATTATGTAATAAAATTTTGAAAATTGTGAGAAATAATTAAACAACTTTTTTTTGCCCAGTTGAAACCAAGCAAACCATTTTGTAACATGGGTCTCTATTAAAATATTTAAAATGCTATTATTAAAGCTTTATTTTTTAGAATTCGTCAATTTACATATTTTCTTATGAATACTATGTTAAGATATTTAATTTCGGTAGTTTATATTAAAGATATGTACCTTATACTTTTGCGTTTAAATTATATAATAATTGGTTCCATGAGATTTAAGCGACATTCTGTTGAGCGGCATCCTGTTGAGCGGCACGAATTCAGCGGTATAAATGATCCGCGGTAAGCAGGTTCCGCGTTATGGAGGTTCCGCGGCAAAAAGATTCCGCGGTAAGCAGGTTCCGCGGCGTGTTACCATAATAATTAGAGTAGAGAATTAGAATCTATAGACACTATGAAAAGCTACGATGTACCTAATAAGTCTTTTTAAACTAATCGTAGGGTATATAAACTACGCTTAATCATAACAATGAATAATTTTAATTGTGTATTCATGATTGTAGAAATGATTTTTGATTTGATCCCGACTTGTTTTAGTACATTATAAAAGGCTGTAGCTAACCTAACAGTAAATCGGCTGATATCCAGGTGGTAACCTCTTTCGGTTGAAAAAACAATCAAGGAGAAAGTTATTGCGATCCCCCACAAAATAAAAACGGTGATCAAGTTTGAGTTCAATCTCTGTGCCCGCACTTCACCCCTCTTCAACCCACCAGCCGCAGCATGAGCAATAAATTCTTTTCTAAAATTGTTAAAAACGACTGGAGTCTGAATGTTGGCCAGGCCGATTAAAATCCCCGACTCAATTATTAGCCGAATTCGACGCTCGGCGAGCCGAGGCGCCACTCGCACAAGATAAATTCCCCATGTGTTAGGAAAGTAAATTTCACCCATATTGTACTTATCCACTTGGGTCTCATCTATGTGGGTACTGTAAAACTGGGCTTCAATCTTCCGAAAAATGTGAGCCTTTCGATTACAATCGCTCAAATATTTTTTATCTTGACCATATTGTGGAACTAAAAGCTGGTTGATGTTGTAGAGGAGATTTTCGTGATGAGTCAGTGGGCAAGTTAAATTAATATGACGTTGCAAAACTCCAGAACCTTCTTCTAAGTTTATGTTCAATATGAGCATATTCCCAAACTTTTCAATGTTTGGCAAAGCTGGTGAATTATTGAGAAATTTTGCTGATTCAAAAAGCGCCTGCCCGTACTTTTGAGCGAAATAAGTGTGGGTATAAGATAAAAAATCTTCTGAAGGATCAGTTAATTTGTAACTCAGTTTTATAAGTTCCTTAAAGGTATTTGGGAAAATGGGACGAAAACGGGCAATCACCCCAGCTGTTACGAGTCCATTGTAGCCATTTGAAATAACAATCCCGCCCCCTAGCAGCCAAACCACCAGTGGTAGAAGTAATAATTTATTTTGGTTGGAAATTATTTTTTCAATGTCCATCCCCTGTTGAACTAAAGGACAAAAATGTTCCCAGCAGATGGAGATGAATTTTTTGATTGATAATTTCTCAAGGAGATATAGGCTGAGAAATGAAATTGTAGTGATAGTGAGGCTAATACCTGCCCATGTTGGGAGGTCCGCAGCGGCTATGTAGGCGCTGAATCTCAACCCTGTCCTTTCAATTGGCGAGCATGTTATGAATGTAAACCCACGTTGTTCATAGACTATGACAAGGTCTTCTTCCTTTAAATTGTTTAGCAATTTATAACTTAAATATGGCTCCTTTAAATCATCAAGAAGGATTTTATCAATAATTTGCGTAATATTTATGATTTGAAATTGAGATTTATCCCCAAGTGTCACATTATATAGAAGTTGTTTAATAATTGTCACCGGGCTAAAATAATTTTTAAAAATGAATTCCCGTATTTGATTAGAAAATGAAAGTTTCGATCGACCAAATAGGCTAGCGATAAAGTCAATTTGCTCAAATTGTTCGTTTCCTTTAATATATGACTGGATTTTGATGTTTTCAAAATATGTTAATGTCTCAATTACTTTATCAATTTGAAGATTTTTAGGCTCAAATGCTAAACTGTCAACTCTCATCAGCCTGTAACGTCTTGGTACGAAATTGAAGCTAAGAAGTGTTAAAAATTCGAGATTTGCCTGAAATTTGAATTTGACGGGTCGGGCTCTTCCAGTGAAGCCCAGACAGTATGCTTGATTTACTTGACGAATCTGTACCTCACTCTCGAATGGTCTCGTACATGCATTTAAACTGTGAATTGTATATAATAGAGATATATTAATTGAGTTAATTAGAAAATTACAAACTAGGGCAAATTACAGACTGTATATTTTTGATTTTTAAATTTAGGCGTTTAATCGATGAATTACATCCTATACCATCCCATGGAAAATTAGAGTTCACCTTTCAAAATTTCGAAAATTATTCAAAATTAAAAATTTTGAAATTGAATTTTGAAAAATTCCCTCTTTTAATTAAATTGAGTTTTTTTGAACTTCCCTTTGGTCTTTTCGAAAAATTGAAAGTTCCGATTACCGATTTTGAGAAAATTTGTTTCATGCATAGAGCTTTCGGGGCGGACTTATTGATAACTTGCCAAGGTGATAAATTCAAATAAAAATTTGCAAGTTCAATATTTTGATCAGAGCACGATAAGTTTATATAGCCTACTTATTTGAGGCGAGAAAATTTTATAAAATTTTTTTTAACATGAATGATAATATCAATATCAATAAATATTATTTTAAATATTTGTTAAAACTTGCCTAATAATAAACACTTTGGATTGGTAGTAAAAATCATAAGTTGAACTATCACCATTGTAATCTGAAGAACTATTTAAAGCTGAATTGAATTCATTAGCAACTTTATTATAAATTTTTATTTTTTCCATGTATAGAGGGCGTTCTGAGGCGAGCAAGGTAGCTGGTCCGCGATTCGCCCACTTTGACCACTGGCCACGTAGTCGTCGAGAAAAACTTTCTTTTACGTCATAGTATAACAAATGTCGTCGTGAAGAGCCCTGTTTAACCAATGTATAAGAGACTGAGATATCCCAAAGGTTCAGTCCGCGAAATAAACCTATAGGAAAACAGCAATAATTCAATATCTTAGATCTTACAAAATTTCCACAAAATTTCAAAACTTCCACAAAATTTTCAAAAATTTTGAATTTGTATTTTTGAAAAATCCCAAAACCCCTATATCCTTAAATTTCATGGTGATTTCAGTGGTGAAAACTATTTTCTTAAATCTCTTAAGACGGCTAAGATATTGGCGCGTTTATTTAAAAAAAATCTTAAAATGCTTGAACTTTGAGGCCACCTAGCGGGAAATCTGTAAGATGGATTTTTTTGACATCCTATTAAAAGTTGTTCAGTATGAAGAGATCTATCACTGTGCCAAATTTCAGGCAAATCGGACCGGATGTAATCCCTCCATACTTTCTGTGCCATGTCCTTTGGTTTTTTTTTTTAAATTTTGTAAAATTTTTTGCCAAATTAACAAAGCGAAGCTACATATTATTATTCGATAGAGCTCATTGAGCTCTATCAAAATATGTGAATAGTATACAAGCAAACTTTAAGCGGTCATTTAAATTTTTTTTTTTCAAAATTAAAAAA
This sequence comes from Nanhermannia cf. coronata Gr-Ori-00579, assembly GCA_034699045.1. NCBI lineage: Eukaryota > Metazoa > Arthropoda > Arachnida > Sarcoptiformes > Nanhermanniidae > Nanhermannia > Nanhermannia cf. coronata Gr-Ori-00579. The sequence continues at coordinate 930 of JAQIXA010004849.1, read as the reverse complement.
AAATCAAAAAATTTAAATATTATTTGAATATTTTCAAATTTTCTTTACTAATTAAAATAGTAAAGGTATATTTCAGATATAGCTCTGAGAAATATATATATTTGATTTATATATCTGAATATAAAATATATTAGGATATTCCAATTTAAGTCTGGACAAAAACAAAATGCTAATCTTGGAAAATAAATATCATTATAATTGTAGCCAAAAAGATTTGAAATATTTATTATAATTCCTTATATTTACTCTTTATTTACTCTTTATTTATATTATAATTATGTGATTTACCTAGAGGGTCCTCCAAGTGTATGTCAAGCAGTGTCCCCTCAAATAGAACTTGAGATATTTCTCTAAAATTTCCAAGGACCAAATCCTCGGCCTTAGAGAGCCCACAATTCAGATTTATTGCTAAATAAATCCCCCGTAAAAGAATTACCAGTAGAGATATACTTTGGGTAAAATAACGAACCATCACAAAAACCCTTTAAAAATTCATTACATATTTTATTAAACATCAACTCAATTAAAATTCACTAATTTTGGATTTTAAACATTAAAACTATCTTAGCTATATAGTATAAGCTATCAATATGTTTCAGCTATGTATGAAATCCTTGATTTCTTAAATATTTAATTAGCTAAAATTATTAAATTTATTTAAATAATTTATAATTAGAATAATTAGATTAGTTACAAATTATTTTTTAAATATTTTGGCATTGAAATGATATTACAATCTATAGAATCTAAAACCTAAAAGTTGATTTTAATTAGAATTAAATGGTATTCCGTCCGTTGGATTTCTCAGACTTGATCTCAATGAGATAAGATTTCTAACCTTTAAGGTGACCTCAGGATTAAACGACTCGCGACAAACGACACGACCTCGCGACACGACACTGCTAACGACGCGACAGTCGTCGACGATTG
>JAQIXA010004848.1:0-10501 GCA_034699045.1 Nanhermannia cf. coronata Gr-Ori-00579 | reverse complement strand
CTAAACTAACCAAACTTAACCACGATTTGGGGGTCAAAAAGAGCCAAAAAGGGGGACAGTTTAATCTTAAGTCGTATAAAATCATGTAAATTTTGGTAGAATTTGCCTCTAGATATGGATTAAGAGTCAAAAGTCAAGTATCAAGACTTTTCATGTAAATAACCGTACAATACATGATATTTGAATGACCCTTGACCTTTATAGGTCAGTGACCTAGATCATCATTAAGTATAAGGGCTTTCAACTGCTGTATGGCATTAAAGATTAAGCTTTTATAGGTATAAATTTTTGAAAATATTGATATTTGCCAAAAAATCATAGTTTTTGGTGAATTTGGAGCTAAGGCCTAAGGGCTTAAAGCCCTTGGGTACTTTGACATATACTATTCGAAGCCCCTTTTCAAGGGCTACAAAATATGTCAAGTATCATTGAGTTTCTCGTTTGGGAGAAAAAAGCTAAGGGATCTCTTTTACTAAGGGATCTCTTTACTTGCTTAATAAAGTCATTAAAAAAATCATCCAAATCTAAATCTGATTTCAAACAAAGAATCATTTGGAGAAATTAAACCGAGATTTCAAGTTCCTTTGGTCGTGACCTAGTGGCTCGTGCCTTGAAATCTCAACTTTTGGATTTATTGTCATTTCATCCACTTAATTAGCCACAATTAGATTTTAATTTTTATCTTGGAAATAAAGGCAATATTTAACCTCATTTAATAAAGTCAATCGAAATGAAATTGGGTTTGTAAAACTCATTCAATCGGGTATATAAACCCATCACACTTTCAAATCATCATCTCAGTTTCAACTGCACACTTTCCAAGATCAAAAACCAAAATTATATTATTAAAATTTTCCAAAATTTCTTAAAAAATGAAAAAAAATTCGAAATTTTCGAGTCTTTTTTGGTTCATACTTGGATTTATTTTTGTTTCAACAACAAGGGCTTCTTACGAACCTGCGTACGGTGTTTCACATCATGGTAAGTGATATTCAAATTTTGAAATTTTTTTCGAAAATTTCCGAAATTTTCCGAAATTTTCGAGTCTTTTTGAGGTGAAATCAGAAAATATTGAGAATTTTTTCAATTTTCGAAGGTTTTTAAAATCAAAAACTAGAAAGAATATTTAAATTTTGGAAATTTTTGAGGTAAAATCGAAAAAATTTTCAATTTTTTCAATTTTCGATGGTTTTTAAAATCAAAAATTGGTATATGATCTCTTGCACGACCTATAGTATTTGCATTGTTTATCTTGACCATTATAAAAATTGGAAATTTTCTCTTAATTTAATTTAAATAACTGAATCTAATCTACAATAAAGGACCTACAATTTTTTTTTTTTGAAAATCCTTACAAGAACATGTGATAGGATTTTGAGTCAATTTTTTTCGAATTCATTCATTTTATAAGTATAGAAATAATATACCTTCATTGAGGGTAAAATTTCTCTATAATGCATTCAAGTTTTTAGATATTTTTAACCAAATAATGAATATTTTTCCGTGTTTTTCTCAAAAATTGATGTAGAATCTTCTTATGCAGCACCTCCAGTCCACCATGGTGGCCACCATGCAGGCTCATACTACCACTATCATGTAAAGAATTAATTAATTTAATTATTTTAGTACTAAAAGTACCCTACTATAGGGATAGTTCGGATACATTTTCCAAAGGATATCTTTGGGTTTTAATGGACTTTCTGGCCTTTATATGAGGTTTAACATGCAAAGGCCTGAAAGTCGCATATATCTTTTTTTTTGGAAATGACTTATAAAAACCCTTGTCTACCCCAAATTTTCTATTTTTGTTATTTGTTTGATGAAGGTTCCACTTGTGGGTCAACAACAGCAGCAGCAACAACCCGCCTACCACGGCTGGCACCCGCCTTACCATCACCAGCAAGACAGCCACACTTACCTTTGGCCCTTACTAATCCTCCTAGCTCTACCCCTGCTCTTTCTACCACTACTTCCCCTACTCTTACTCCCACTTGGACTCTCACTACTCGCCCTTATACTACCCCTGCTCATGGGTAAGACTCTAAATACTATCATCTATAGTTCCCTCCATTTATATGACACACTGACAAAGAGTATCTTGAAAAAATTAGCAAAATTGTAGGCCTATTTAGTCAAAAAGAGCAAAAATTTTGACCATTTTTTGGCAATTTTCTGGTAATCAAAAATCTAACAGGAAAATCGCATTTTCAGCTCCTAATACAGAATAAGTCGATTTTTCTTAAAACACAGTAACAATAAGTATCGATTTTTAATGAAATAAAGTATTTGTGATTTTGAGATATGAATAAATTGAAAGTTACCTACCTAGTCATTAGTATTTTAGGTTTAGGCAGTTTTTAGAACCTTTTCAGCAACATTAACTTGCATCTAAAATCCCAATTTTGGACATTTTCTCTTGTTATGCTTACGTAAAGAAAAATTTAACAAGTTTTTTTTTGAATATTTTCCAGGTGGAATGATGATGATGATGATGATGATGGGTGGTAATAAACAATACCAAATTAAATATTTAATTAAAATTTTGTTATTTTTTGATAAAAAGGTATGATGATGCCAATGGGTGCTCATCACCGGATAAATTCTCCAGAAGCTAGACAATTTGGCTCATTAGTTTTCAACGACCTCTCACTTTTAGTCTCCAAATATGCCAGGTATTTGAATATCAATTTACAAGTTCAGTCAGAAGTCAGAATAAGATGGCAAAATATATAGGCTTTTTATAATATAGACCAGATGGGATTTTTGAAAAAAATCGAAAGGAAAAACGGAGATCCCGAATCTCTAAACCATATGATGCTAAGATGAACAGATCAAAGGTTATGGGTAAATGAACTCGAGACTTTTTCCATGGAAGAAAAATTTAAAAAAATTAAAAAAGTCTAAAAAAAGACTTGAAATAGTACAAGATATGTACGGATAAAATTGTAGGCTAAAATTGCCTCAAAATCCTTGAAATGCCAAAATTTATAATTCCTAGTCAAAATATGTGTTGGGAAACAGTAAATTTTGAGAGCGTTTTTCAATTTTTTTCAATTTTTCTACCATGTTCATTGATCCAAAACTTTTGACCTTATAATCTAAGGATCAAAAGGTTTCCAGATTCGAAATCTTGATTAAATTTCCATATTTACTTGTTCAAACCCATCTGGTATATACTCTAGACATTTCGCTATCTTACTCTAGACGACCCTATACATATCTATGAATCTCTTTTAATAAAATTTAAAATGCCCTAGATCTCTGGATTTGGACCATTGTCCTCAACATATGGCTTGTAAGATGGGCTCAATATTATTTCCATCAAATGGTAGTCAGGTGACCACAGCCAAGACCCTCATGAACTACGTGGTGAATCAAGCAGTCCCAAAAGGCAAACTTCAAATATTATTGAATGATTTCAAAGAGGCTTTTTGGAATCGAGAATCTGGAAATTGTGCTATATACAGGTATAAAAATGACCAATTTTTGCCAATATTTACTCAAAATTTAGAAATAGAGATTTAGAGACTCTTTTTCTGTCTATATGTAGAGATAGCCAAGATATTCTTAAAAAAACACGATATTTTCAGCTTCAAATTTGTCTTTTGGGCCTTTTATAAATATGAGGTTTTAAATGGTAAAGGCTCAAAAGTTGAAGATATTTGACCTTTCAAGTCAAATTGGCATCTAGTACCCTACATATGATAATACTGATTATAAACTATCCCTACTTAACTACTATAATATGAATACCTAATACCTACATTTTATTTTTAAAAATTTCAGATGCCAACCAGCCTTCAGACTTTATACTGGTCCAGAAACTCACGAAAATTACCAAAATCCTCAAAATCCTGATCAAAAATATGACAGTTCTCTTAAAGATCAAGTCCACTATGTAAATAGTACAGGTCAAGGTCAAATAGTACAAGCACAACAAGTAACAGAACCCTTAGCTGAGACAAATACTTCAATTCAAAAGCAATGGGTTGATTATTATAAAAAATTACAAAAATATTACAAGGGTAAAAAGGGATCAGAAAAAACTCAGAAATATGTCGAGGACAAATTCAATCAGGCCTATAAGGACTACTACTCTGAGACAAAAGGACCAAACACATTAGACACGATGAATCATATAAAAAATAATTAACTATAATGACCTTCTGACCTCTGGATTTTTTGTTATTTATTAAAATATTTATTACATTTCTCATCATATAATTTATATATCTACTATAAGACATTTATAATGTACAACTTAACAAAACATTTACAAAACAAAAAAACTGACTGACTCACTGACTTTCTTGACCTTTTTTTGACCTAACTTCTTGACATGTTCTTTAAATGACAAATTATGATATATTTTTTTGTAATTTATGACAATTTTTTGAATAAATATAATCATATTATTATTGCATTGTTAATTTCGATTTCGATTTCGAACCGAGTTTTGGATTTTTTCTTCGAGTAATTTTGATTTTGCTGAACACTATTTAAAAAAAATGACTTGGTTTCATCTCTATTTTGGTTGAATTTACCCCTATGAAGGTCTATCTTTACCCATGTATGAAAATAACCCAATATATTACAAGTTTAGTTTATTTTAGGTTAGGATTTTTTAAAATTTTGGGTTAATTTCACAGTTTGACCAAAAAAGGGGTAAAAATCAACTAAAATAGGGATGAAATTAAATCGGAAAATTATCAATATTTGTTTAAAATTTTAGAAAATTTAGCTACTTACTGTACTCATAGCATTGGCAAATAATTTGAAGACCAAGTCATCAGGAAATTTAGCTAAAAATCTGAACCTTTGAACATTTGGGAGTTTTGGTGAAATCCATGTGCCCAAATTTTGACCAGAAATCTGTGTAAAAAAATTATACATTTTAAAAGAAATTTTGAAAAAATTTTGATATTTTTTCTAAATTTTACCCAAAATTTTGTATCTGATGTGACTAAATGGGTAATATATTGTTGACGATCATTCTCATTGATAAAGGTGAGCTTTGGTGGCTGATTAGGCTCAAAAGTGAGTATTATTTTCCCATATTTCTGAGTTTTAAGTAATTCTATAAAAAATTAAAAATTAAGTTCGAATTAAGGTAAAGATTAGGTCAATTTTAAAGGTCAACTGTACCATTGTAATCAATACAAGTCTCAAAATCTCCAAATGACATTTTAACGCGAAATTCAAGTTTAAATTCCGGCTGAGATTTTTTTTGCTTCTTTTCGACAATTTCTTGAACTTTTTCTGATTTTTGAGTTTCCCTCTTATTCTCAATGGATTTGATTGGATCTTTTTTAGTTAAAATGGTCACATTATATCGAGGTCCGGACACTTTTTTCGTCTTAATGAAGTCATCCAAATGTGGCTCCAAAGTTTGATAAAATTTCAAACTCTCAGGATCATTCTGTAAACACAAAAAATCAGTATCTGACAGATTTTATTTTTACTAAGGAGTAGATTAGAAATAGTTCTGGCACATTTTGCAAAGACCGAATCAGATATACAGCAAGTTCCAAAAATATGTTTCGAAAATATTTTTAGGCCTTAATATAGTAAGATATGAAATAGATAGGGAATTTAATGGAGATCACAAATCTCGAAACCTTTTCATGCTAAGATTACCAAGTCAAAGGCAAAGGTCATTGAACTGAAGATTTTTTCCATGAGAGAAAAATTGATTAAGGCCAAAATTGGTCCAAAAGGCTTAAAATGTCGAAATTTATGATTCCCAGGCCCAGTCATAATAATGGTACTCAGAAATCGTAAATAACATTTTATGTCGTTTGGAACAATTTTAGCTCTTTTTTTGAAATTTTTCCCCCATGGAAAATGTCTTCGAGTTCCTTGACCCATAGCTTTAGATCAAATGGTTTTGAGATTCGTGATCTCCATTAAATTTCCTATCGAATTTCTATCTTATTTGTTTAAAAATCCAATCTGGCTTATACTATATTAAGGCTTAAACATCTTCGCCACATACTTTTGCAAATCCCTGAACATAAGATCATTATAGTTGATCGTTTGTTTGAGAATATATTGGCTATCTCTACATACTCATAGATAGAACACTTTCAGGACAAATATACAACTGGTTTCATGTTAAAGAGACATTCCAAGTTTTAAAAATGTGTAGGAAACTCTGAACTGTCTCTACTCTACCCTAAATACTAATATAGAGTAATGGTAATGATACTTACCTTGGGTATAACAAGTGAGAATTTGGAGTCTTTAAAAAAGCTTTCTTTGGAATAGTCGAGTGCATTATAGAGTAGTACAAAACATTTGGACACATTCTCCAGTAAAATCATCTCTTTCAATGGATTGACCTCATGAAAGGTCAGCCGATCTTCACCACTCATCTTGAGCAAATATTTGCCAATCATTTTCATATAAATAAACTCGAATTTCCCACAGAAATATTTCTTCCATGACCTTTGCTCAGAATTCCAGCTAAAGACTTGACATTTGTCCCAATGTTCTGGACCTTTTCACACAAATAAATGTTCAATCGTTAGTTAGGTACCTACTTATTTAAGGCCATTTATAATAATTATATAATTTAATTTACCAAAAATGTCAAATGGAGATTTTTTTGATGAATTTCGTGCAAAATTTGCACCAATTTCATTGGAATTGAAATCCATATCAGTTGAACCACTACCACCAACATCAAGGTAACTTTGATATCCAGAATTCAACTGTTTATGGAAATCTTCATTAACATCAATTTCAACTTGATCATCATCATCAATGACGATATCATCTTCATCAGATGAAGCACTTGGTTTTAAATTGAAGCTATTCATGAGATCAATGAGTGATTTATCATTAGGATTGGTTGGTGAGACACGAGCTACAATCCCTTCTTCAGAAGAACTGGAAGAATCTTCATCTGAAGATTCTGAATCACTTCCTGAAGTCTCGTCTGAAGAGCTTGAAGATCTTCTTGAAACTCTGAAATTATTTTTACGCTTCTCACTATCAAAATCTCCATTTAATGTTAATTCCATAAGCAGGGTTGGTAAATCATCACAAGGATCACATTTTGACTCGATTGATGAGTCTGATGAAGTTTTTCCTTCTGAGGTGTTTTTGGCCTTAGATTTGATTTTTCTGGAATGAACAGATGACAAATACTCGATATGATGTAGTGAAGTGTGACTTGGCGATGGAGAATTTGGTTGAGATCCTGAAATATATAAGAAAATTTTGAGAAAAATTGAAAAATTTTGAATATTTTTGAAAATTTTGATAATTTTTACCAGCAAGTACAACAAGACTTTGACTTTCAGGTAATTCTCCAGTCGATTTAAATATATTCTCAAAATTATCCTGAAAAGGTATCATATTGTTTTCATCTAAAAAAATTTATAAAATATCAATTTATAGGTCAATATAGTAGGGTACTGTATTTTCAAATTATTCCATATTTAGGTTGAATTTACCAACGTTTTGCTCCAACTGTATGAAGTTTACCCAAAATATTTTTAGTTTAATTTAGGCTTTTTTAAAATAAGGGTTAATTTCATGCTGAAATTAGACCAAAAATATATAGATGAATTCAACCAAAATAGGGACAAATTTAAACACAAGTCTTTTCGAATTACCATCTACAGAATTTGAGAAAATTTGTAATTTTTCAGGACCATCATCATTAGCTGACTCTTGGACTGTTAATTTTTGTAACCTTTTCCATTTTTCTAATTTTTCCAAAAAGATTTTAGCCTTGGTTCGATTCTAAATTAAGAGATGCATAAATTAAGCATATGTACATAGGAATCTCTCTATAACGAACTCTTTTAATGAAATTTGGACGAAATTAAACCTAAGTCAGTTTATTATATTGAAATTTTGATGAAAGAATTACTTAAAATTATTAAAATCTATTTATATGCCCTACATATATATATGACTTTATAGAGAGTGTAGACTGTACAAAATAGTACCTATATAAGAACTTACACTGAATTGAAAGGCATAATCCACCATTTTCTCCTCATCAACTTTCCACTGATTCTCTCGACAAATGTCAGGTGACCCATCCCAAATGACAACCCTTTTAGATCTTTTACTCATCCTCAAGTTCATATGTGGACTTAAAATTTGTGCCAAGATAACCTTGGTCTTTTTACCACCATTTTTTGTCACAACAACAGCCAAATAAGCCCTCGCAGAATCATCCAGAAAAATCTCGACCGATCCACGACGTAAAAATTTCCATTCTTTGGTCAACTTATCCCAAAAGAAGCAATTTGAACTACCCACAAAAACTGCAAAAAAATTTTGATATCAAAGTTTTAAAATTTTAGACAAATCTTGTAATTAGCCGGCTGAAATCGATATCATCCAGCTACCTGGTCATGGCCCAAATTGACTAAAACTATGATATACTAATTCAAGATATCCAGTATAAATAGCCGTATTTAGTTAATAATTTTGATATTTGGTAGAATTTGAAATAATAGGTAATTTGAATTTGAACAATAAAAATGAATAATAATCCTTTATTTATTTTGGAAATTTTCATTTTAGCCATTTTGGCAACTAAAATGGTCCTTTTTAGTCAGCAATTTTGGTCCAATGGCTACCCTTTTGAGTAGCCATTGGACCAAATTGGTCCAAATTGGTCATTTTTTGAGTGGCTACCCTTTTAGCCATTTATACCAATTTGAGCATTTTGATCGCCCATATTTAAGCTATTTTGACCAATTTGAGCATTTTGATCACCTTTATTTTAGCCAGATGAGTATGCCAACCCTGTTAAAAGTGTGTATAGGTTACCTGTATTGTTTTTCGAATTAGAATTTCTACATTTCCACCAATTCCTTGTACATGCACTATTACTCGCTAATTCAATGGAGGAAATGTCAGACTCGGAAGAATCCCTTCGAAGTTTATGAAGCTTGTTATAAAAGTCCAAATTTCGGCTTATCTTGGAATTTGCATTTGGTGAAGAATTTGAAGAAGCTGCTGAATTTGAGTCAACTGAATCCTTACTTGTGTTAGTACTCATTGTAAAACTATCTTTTTTTAAAATTTGCTACTAATCTGCTTCTGCTGCTGCTGCTCATGCAACTTGTTGTCAAAATTTTGATTTATTCAAATTCAACAAAATTGATTTACAAAAAATTTTGCAAGATTTTGAAAAATTTCAAAATTATATTACTATAGGTATACATAACATTTTGTGAAAGTAATTTTGGAAATTAGACTATCAAAGTAAATTATAATTTAGATTTAGATTTAGATGACAAGAAACAGGAAACAAGAAAATCAAGAAACATTGATTTATTTTAATAAATGAAATAGGGATCGATTAGGAATAATTTGGAGATGTTTTAATATTTCATCCTTTTTTTGATTGAATTTACCCCTGTATTTTTGGTCTAAGCTATACTAAGCTAGGTTAGGTTAGGATTTTTTTTTAAATTTTGAGTTAATTTCATACTACATTACATGACATGAGTATAATGCTAGATCAAAAATTAAAGGAGTAAATTCAACCAAAAAAGCGATGAAATTAAACATAAATCAATCAAAATTATCAAAAATTTTCAAAAATTTCAATCTAAATCAAAGAAATCATATAGAAATATTTCAATTTTTGGTTAATTTCATACAGAAAGGGTAAAGTTTAGCTAAAAATATAGGGGTAAATTCAACCAAAATATGGATGAGATTAAGTAAAGGTTTAAATAAATTTATTTTCTTCAACAGCAGGTGTCTCTTTGCTTGTCATTTTGTCCAGAACCTTCGAACCGATCTCCCACAACTCAATCTCTTTCAATTTGAAATTTTCGAAATAATTGTTCAGGTTTGGAAATGGGACGAAATTGACCGCCATGGCGGACAATTGACACGTAGCCAGTATCAAGGGCAGGTCCGCAATTGTCACTTGTTCTATAAATTTACAATTCAAAGATTATAATTAATATCTTAATGGACAAAAGCAAGGTGAATTATTAGTCTTTTCATATATATAATCAAATAAATGGTAGATTAGTTGCGCATTGTTGAAAAAGTAATCAATTTTTAGAAGCTTGGGGTTACTTTTGATTTAATAGCTCAAGCTATTAGAGGTTACTCTGATATTCTGATACTCTGATACTGATATGGAGGTTACTTTGATAAATTTATCGATAAATCTAGACTCATCAATATCCAGTACCTACTATTTTGGTAACCCATTTTAATAATGTGTAATTATTAATTATCAATATAGCCCTTCAAACGAGGCTGCTTTGATCAGTTTTTTTTTTATGGATTTTACAAGTAATTACTAATAAAGTTAAAAATTTTGCATGAATTTAGATTGATAATGGATAGGAAATTGTCTTATTTAGGTACATTTTGGTATATAATAACAACCCAAATACGAGTAATGCAAGCAATGTATTAGGTTTTTTATCATCATATAATAAGATACTACCGGATTCGGATGCATCAAGGTAACTTCTACAGTTTTACTCCGATTTCATTCAACAAG
>JAQIXA010004847.1:0-10505 GCA_034699045.1 Nanhermannia cf. coronata Gr-Ori-00579 | reverse complement strand
TTTTGAAATCTGGACAGCCTGTTTTCACCTAATCCAGCTGATTATTAAGGAATATTTTGTCAATCTCCACTCTAAATATGATTCTGTGCAAATTATAAACGCTGCGCTACTGGAATTTGCCCAAAATTTCAATTTTGAATTCTATTTCACACTCTCCTTGACTCTTGATATTTTGCAGCTTTTGACGTTAAAAATATAATCTAAAGTTTTTCTAATAGGTAGGTACTGTGATATTTTGTGAGGTTTAGGTTATTATTTTATTCAGTAGCTGCAAAATATTATGAAAAGTGTGAAATAAAAATGACTTGGGCTAATTATATTGAAAGTATCACTTACACTTTGAATCAATCGGTATTGAATCAACGAGTATACTATTTTAATATATGAAAAGAGGGTAAAATAATAACTAGTTTAGGCGGAAACAAGCTGACCAAAGTTCAAAAAGCTTCAGACAGAATTATCCCAATTTTACCCCTATTGATAGTAATGAAAAGTTGAACAGAAACAGAATGAGAAAGAGCGAGGAAATCGAGATCTACTTGATTCTACTACTCGTACTATCAGAGTATAGGTATAAAATACTAGTTGGTAGTATTTGCAATAATAGGTGTAGGTACTACTACTTTGCCTATACATATATGCCTATCATGTATTATATTTATATGTAGGCCAAGAAAAATAGAAATAGAAATAATACAAGAAGGTTTTGATATTGTACAGAGTACAGAGTGTTTTACTTTTTACTTTACTTAATACATTTCTCACGAAACTGTAGATCACATGATCGAAACAAAAAATGTCCCAAAGGTTATTTTAGATCCATATTTAGGTTAGGTTAGGTTCCTAAGCTTATAAAAACCTTACTTTAATTTGAATTAAGCATAACGAGTGTTTCTAATGCATTAACAAGCATAGGGATAACTATTTAACTTGACTTTTTTTAGGTTACTTATGATTGCTTGTAAATTATGATTTTAAAATCTCTTAATTAGGCTAAAGTTCATAGAAAAAGTAGCAAAAAAGTAGAATCATATAACATGTATTCATATTAGAATTTGAAAAAAAAAAATCTTTTAACTTGATCTGTGTGAGAAGGATTTCTTGACATATCAAAAATCTTGCAAATATTCTACACAATGTTTGTATAAGAGAAGGCAAAAAAAAGAGGAGAAATAAGATTCACCAGGTTTTTCTTGAAGTTCTTCAGCTTCGTTTCGTTTCTTATTACTTAACAAGAAAAGACAAAAAGAAGATGTTTTCCCCACATTTTTACCCTATAGTCTATAGTAGTCCTATAACTATTAGTAATAGAGAAGAGTGGCTTTATAAAGAAATACAATCAAGTACTGTGTAGGTACTTGGTACTATGAGTATTAGGAACAAGAAAAAGAAAAGATTAGGCCAGTTTACTTTTATATGGGCTTTATGAGGAGAGAGAGAGAGAGACTGTTGCCCTAGGCTTTTAATATAATAATGTAATGTAATGTTCAGCAGACAGAAACTTAAGCGGAGAAAATAAGTAAAAGTAAGCAGGATATTTTTCGTCAAAAACCAAATCGGAAGTAGGTACAATAATCCAATTACAATTAATATTACATTTATACATAGGTATACAGATAGATACGGATATTTTATCAGATTTTCTAGTTTTAAAATATGTGCCCACTTAACCTTAATTATTCTACTCGTGTCTTATAAACTTAAAAAAATGAGATTTGATCTCATTACTAGTATAAAGCTAAATGGTTTTAAAAGGTTTTGATTTTTTAAAAATAAGTTATCTTCTACTTATGACAAATATAGATAGGTAGGTTGAGTGTACAAAGTTTATGGATATTTTTATTTGAAATATTTAAACCACTATGTGATACATAATATGGTATCACATAGTGTTACTTTTTTATAAGAAGGTAACCCTATATAAATATATGAAATTTTTAGAACTCTAGGTTACATTTTTTGCCAATATTCAAAAATTAGTGGAAAAAAGCCAGTCATGTTTGACCGTCTGTCCGGAACAGGGATCAGATCTAGACCAATATTGGCACATATAAAGAGAGTGATTTGATTACACTGAAGTTTGAGAGTTTGGAGTTTGTATCTCACCTTTGAGGAGGGGAAAGATTGAAAAAATCATCAAAAATTTAGATCCTTGCTGAATTTTGAAATAATAGCTTAAATTTTGTTTGTACAATACTTATAAATTGATCTGATAAAGCTCGAAGAGCTCTATTGAATAATATATAGCTTTGATTATTTGAATTGTAGCTTTGAAAATTCAACAGAAACATTAAAAAATATCAAAATTTTAATCATTTCGTATGTTAAAAAAAAACAAAAATCTGAAATTTTTCTAGATATAATCAGTTCTAAAAAACGAGAGTGTGGGCTTTCTTTTGACCTTTTGTAGTAAAAACAAGCACAATCTCTATTTGTGCGATCCTTTTTGAAAAATACCTAGGTATCAGGAAAACTTTTGAATAATGCCTAATTTTTTGTACTTTTTTGACAATAGACCAGTCCAAAAAAGGCAACTTGTACAGTATATAAGAACTAATCTAAAGTAAATTTGGTCTGGTATAGAAAAGAAAGTGCTAAAAAGATTTGTTTAGCTAATTATCTACTACAAAGTCTTGTAGGTACTTGAGTATTTTCTTAAAAAGTAAACTCAATTTTGCATCTATTAGTATTTTATTGGTAGATACTTGTACAGTATGTATTAGTTTAAGGAATCAGTCCAATCATTTCATTTTTAATTGTATCACAGCTTATTAATAATTAAAAGGAGATTAGCTAGGGAAATTAGAACTAGGTAGGTAGGTAGGGTACACTATTTATTCTGGTTCAAGGTCTAAAAAGTTGAAATTTAATTAAAAAAGATGAATTAATACATTAAACATTCAACACAAAGCATTAATTTAATTACAAAGTAAAACCTTTGAAAATTTTCAAATTTTAACGACTTTAAATATTGAACGGCATACTAGTTTTTCAATGTTTTGGCCTTTTCTCCATTTTTTTAGTATTTGAAATAAATTTTAGTTTCTAAATTTGATTTCATTTTTGATAAAGCAATGACAATGTAAGTAAAAAACACAGTAAATAGTCACATTAGTGCAACTTTGTATCGTTTTTCATAGCTAAACACAAAGATATGAAAGGTATACAAGTAGTTCTCGAAAAGGAATAATTTCAATTCAATTTATAAAAAACTAAAATCTACATTTTCTAATTACAATTAGATATGTTAGTTATGTTAAATTTCAGTCTAATCTTGAAGAAATTAGATGAAATATTGCAAAAATGACAAAATTTGAAGTTTTTGATGAGATAAATTGTTTTTCAAATGATATTTAGTGATTATTTCAATTTGTAAAAGTGTATCTAATCTAAAAATGAATTCTTATTTTTCATATTAGTCTTAAATTCAGATAAAATACAATAACAAAGTGGTCAATATTTGAGGTATGAAATGCGAGCTAATTAGAGTATTACAAGGTGATGGCTCAAAGTGAGAGTTTACATAAGACTTGAGCCCTCGGCGTAAAAAAAACTATTCGAGGGTATTAAAAACATAAGTAATTGGATAGTGAAAAAAACACATATTAGGAAAGTAAGTAAAAACTATCCCTATCTTATTACTTTCCTATACTATGCTATACTACTATACTTTTATGTATCTCTACTATACTGGCACAAACACTTAGGGTACTACTTACTTATTAACTATGTTTATAGAAATTGAAAGAAAACTTGAGCCACATTTCTCAACTTGAGCATAAGATTAATTAGAAAAAAAGCAAGAAAAAACGTAAGATAAAATCTCACTTGACATACCAAGAACACCTAGGATCAAAAAGAATATAATTAATACAGATTTTGAAAAAAAAAATTTGGTATCCTACCGACTGGTCCATTATTGTCTGGTCCAAAAGAAATACTGACTGATCTAAATTATACCTACGATAATATGCTACTAGAATTAGCCAAAGATAAAAATTTTGGTTCTATTTCACACTTTTCTTAATACGAGTATTTTGCAGCTTTTGACATGGAAAAATAAATATAATCCGCAAAATATCAGAATATTAGAAAATTTTACGTGTTTTAAGATATATTTTTTCTATGTCAAAAGGTACAAATATTAAAAGTGTGAAATAGGGTCCAAAATATTGATCTGATTCCATATATAATAGCATTTTTAATTTGGACAAATTGGTATTTATTTTGGATCAGACGGTATTTTACTGGGTAATCAATATTGAACCTGTCGGTTTTTGGACTATTCGGTATACAATCAATTTTATAGTATATTACCAAGTCTGAAGTTGAAAGTGACCACTATTACATGACCCAAATGAGCCAAAATTTCACCAGGATAATTATTTCCAGATCCCCAACTATACACAATCATATTATTAGAAATTTCTCAAAATTGTAAAATTATTAAATTTTAGAATCTTACCTCCAATCCTCAGCATATATTATAAGAACTATTGCTAATTTCCCAGATTTATCTTCTCCTACAAAAAGACAAAAAAGAAGTAGATAGAAAAAAAGTAGTAGGAATTATTTGAGTAAATTACATTTTTTTTCATCCTTTTCTAGAGTTTATAAGTAAAGGGTATAATGGTGTATAATTGTATTTGGATAATAATCCTTTTCAAGTTTCTCAGAAAGAGAGATAAACATAAGCCCTTATACTTGCTCCTCGTATTTTTATTCTTATTTTTTTTTCTAGGAAGAAAGTCTATTAAATTTCTTATCTCAAACTGACTTGACTGGAATGAAACATATACTCTACGATTATAATATCCAGTAGGTAGTGTACTTACTTAAAAATACATATTATACGAATAAGTATATGCTTACTATGTATATTATGTACTAGTGCATAATATGTACGTACTACTTACTCACTATTAGAAAAAATTTTACTTTATTTCACTAAATTAGAGTAAAATAAATGAACAAATCTGATGTGAAACGTAAGTGGAAGGCTTACTCACTAATCTTTTTGAACAGACAAATAGCAAATACTCAACTTTCAAGGATTTCCCAACTTAATTCATACATAATATAGAGGGGAATTGGAGGATTTCAGGTCTCAAACTCAAATACTAAAAATATCAGAGAGGATTTTTTCAAAAAAAATTTCATTTTGAGCAAATTAACTTGTAGTACTTTGGCAATTTGATAAAGACCTTTTAGATTATAATAGCATTTTATATAGATGTTCTACTATGCTCGTATCTTGTACATAAGTAGTGTTATTTCATTACATTGTTATTAGTTTTTACAAAGGTTAGGTTAGGTTAGAAATGGTTATTAGTAGTTAGGTTAGTTAGTTTAGTAGGTTAGGTTAGGTTAGTAGGTAGGTTAGTCAGTTGAGTAAACCTTAGATTACGAGTACCAATATCTATATTTTAAAAAGTCTACAAATTTTTGATATGCATTTTTGAATCATGTAAATTTTGTGATCTATGCATAATATGGGAATCTAAAATAGTAAATTGCGTCAATACACAAATACTGTAATTCAATATTTGTGGATTTTCAAATAGTATTTATAGTATGTACATACTATCTATGTAGAAATCATGTCTATTTAGGCTTATAAATGTATCAACCATGAACTTAAAATGTAATAAAATTATTTTGGTACATTTTAATACATTTTCATTTACTCGTATGTATCCTTAAACTAGTCTACTACTCTATTACTATGTATTACTGAACTAGAAAATGATAAAATTGGAAAAAAATCTAAATCCATTCTAACCATACATTTATTTGCTCGTAGTAGTAAATAGCAAATCCTTTTCTTAAACTAAACTAAACTTATCCTTCCTTTAGACTTAAAGCCGAAATGTAAAAATCCAAAAAAAAAAGAGTAGTAAGAGAAAAAAAACCAATTCTTTTACTTACATTATCGTGGAAATCACTAACTGGATAAAATGTTCCCATCTCGCTGAACAAATTCACCTACTTACTTACATACATTATAAGTATCTAATTTGCCGCTGCCTTTTCGTCCAAAAGCACAATCTAAAGCCTGAAACAATGACTTTTTCCCTTTAAAACCCATTTAAAAGTAGGAAGAAACCTCTCTGTAAAGTGCATCTAATAATTATTCCTACATATGAGCAATCGTTGCTATATAGGTACTTTGTAATCATATCTTCAGTATTAGAATGCATTTTTTTAAAGATTTATCTGCATATCTATTTGTACGTAAGTACTATTATAAACATTAAAATTCAAAATTTAAACTATTTCTGGTTAGTTATCTTAAGAAATTTGACTTTTTTGAAGTTATCATACTAATTATGCTTGAAAACATTTAAAAATGAAATCTATTTAGACTTTTTTCTAGAGTGTTTTATACTTGTATCTAGATAGCTATCCGTATATCCCAAATTACGGATATATGGTAGGGTACTATAAGACTGAATTCTATCGAGATAATTCTATCCCTATTTATAAGACTTTTAATACATCAATCAGTGCTTAATTAGTATGTACTTACTCTTAGTTAGTATTTTGAACTTTAGATATTTGAAAAAAATTAAGAAATCAGAGTACTTCTAAAAAATTTCTTGATTTTTTAAAGATCATAATATTTGTTTTTATGCTCTGTAAACTGTTTTAAAAATCCTTTTAATAGTAAGTAAGTAAAAAAAATAAGAGTCAATTTGCTAGTGATAGTGTATGGTATAGAGAGATTTTATTGTACTGTATAAAGTAGCAAATATATTGCATTTTGTATGGGTTTAGTAGTGAAACACTTTATTTAAGGAGCAGATAAAACAACAAATAAGCTACTTGCAAAATTGCTCGAAATTTTGTCTTGAGACAAAATAAAATGTATCGCTTTCTCGCACTTTCACCGACTCCTTCTGAAATACCATGGTGTACAGCAGTTTATATCGTAGTTCTTACCTACTACTGTAGTAGGTTAGATACATTGATAGTAGCTGGCCATTTTATATTTTTATATTTTTTATATTTTTATACTCGTTTATATTGTTCTTTTATCTAGGTAAGTAAGTATTAGAGGGGAAATAAATATAAATACTCATATATGTAGTAGCTATCTGTAGTATATTGGCTATTTATAAATTTAGAAATGCCATACAAAGGTATAGGAGAATCTTGGGAGCACATTTATTCACATTAAGTGCTCGGCATTTTTCAAAAAGATGTTTTCCGCGTCCGTTTTCTTCCCTTACTTTACTTTACTTTACTTTTTGTTTTTTTATACCTAGTCTACAATCTTGGCTAACTTACGAGCTTCAAAGAACTTGTCTGGGTATTTTTCAAACTTGAAACGAAAAATACTTGTGATATTGTTCATTGGATAAGTACCTATACCTATCTAGGCATTTTTGGTAGCTATCTACTTTGTAGTACAGATATTTTCTAAATATAACTAAATAATCTACAAAGTCTTCACTTTTGGGTCGTGTATCGACAGATTAAACACAGATATATCAAAAATATTTCAAAATTTTAACTTTCTATCAAGGAAATTAGTCTTACGATTAGTAATTAGTCCTATTTAGTATTACATTTATTTTCTTTAATTTACAAAAAAATTCAAACTATCTAGTAAGTTTCAGCTTTCCCATTAAAAAATCATATACCTAGTTAAGATAGATTAGGTCAGCAATTTGGAGTTCAGTTCTGTTGACCTTGAGGTGCGAAATTTTGAGAAAAGTTTAACTACTTATAGATATATCAGGTTATCTTATACTTTGGTATAATATTAATAATAATAGAAATCAAGTTGAATTTTTGAGCACCCTCATCTTTTTGATTTTGAGCATCTAAATATTTAAATTATTTGAGAAATTTTTGAGCAAATATTTTAAAATGACATTTAATCACTTGGATTGGAATTCAAGTAAATGCGGCTTGCCGCATTTACTTACTTGCCGCATGAACAATATTAAGAATTATAATTAATAGGTATATTAAATAAGGCGAGTACTTCAATTGAGCATTAATTTATCTTTGAAAATATAGAGATTTTGTCTTTTGCATGGTGATATTTTGCTTTTTGTCAAAATAATATTGATCTAAAGTGTACTGAAATTAAGTAGAAACTTTACCATTGTAAAATGAGCAAAGTGGGTAATCGATGCTTAGATACCTAGCAGTACATTTGTACTATTACATAGGCACATATCATTGGTATATCTGCATAAGGACTACTTATTTTAGAATTTAAATATGTAGAATTCCCTAGCTCATATTTACCCGAAAATTCAAAATTTATACGAAAGAGTTAAATTGCTTTTTCCCTACATAGATAATACAATGTCTCGTATCAGTAGTAGTAGAACGAACAAATATCAGTAGGGTACTAGTACAGTGTATTTGAGGATAGACCAACTATTTTATTTTCAATATACATACATACTTGTAAATAGGACAAGTAGGGCTAATACTACAACTGCAAACTACAAAGGTACTCGTAAAGCAATGTAATGTAACTTGATACCATGAATAACTTAAATTTTGACGAGTTTTACTACCAATTATTGTAGTAGAAAATAACTTATTTTGTATTTTAGATATACCTAATATAGAATGTGATAATCTATAAGATATTAAGGTATTAATCTATCAGACTTTTTCGTAATTCAAATATGACTATGACATGACTAATCATTTATTTCATTCTTGATATTCTTGAAAATTTCAGAAACCTAGGTCATACCATCATTTAATTGAATGAAATTCTCAATATTTTGAGCAAATTTCACATGTATTTCTTATGACTTGCACTTATGAGGTAAATAAAGTCTACAGTTTAGACTCGAATTTCTCAAAAACTAAGAATAGTCATAAGAACCCTAGTATAGTATAACTATGTAAGATATACTCATATGCAAAGATAAAACAGTAAAATATGAAAATAGTAAAACTTTATTTTACAATTCTACCTACCTATACTGTACTTTTACTTTAGAAATGTAGAAATATCTATACTATTTTTTTAGTCTCTCGAGTTTTTGAAAAAAAAAATTCTCTTTTATTCAATTGTCATATACATAGATACTAGGTACATACAATAATATGCAAGATTCTTTACAATTTTATACATTGGACTTTTCAATTCTTATAAATATGTAAATATTGTAGAATTGAGGTCAAATGGCAAATTGTCAAAAATGATATCCACCTACCTCAAACTTTATTTCAAATTCAAATAAAATTTTCAAATAAACTGTAATAATAAGCCTTATTTATTTCGAAATATAAAGATTAAGTAAATCAGCAGGGAGTTTTTTTATTGAAATTTTGCCAATTGGATTCCAACTTTTTTGCCTAAAAAATGTCATTTTTGAGAATTTCAAACTTTTACAGTTTTGAAATTGGCTATTTGAAACTCAATAATTATCCTATTTTTTATATTTCAAAATATTTCAATCTGACACTGTAACTCGACATGTACAGATACTCTCTTGTATTTGTACATTACATGCTTCAGACTTTCAAAGATAAAAAACTCAATTCAAATTTACCAAGAATCATATGAAACTTGTACTTGTACTTGCAGTAGTTATACTATAAAGCAAAAGCACTTAAATTCGAGTATAGATAATCTTTGAACTTTTTTCCTTACTACTTATACAGATAAAAAAGTACTATAGAAGTATAAGTATGTCGAACTATTTCAATTTCAATATATTACGAGTATGCCAATATACGAGTAGGTATATAGAATATCAAGATATTTAAATACAAGTATTTTACTTTATTTCTGTTCAAAAGTACGTATTAGTCTACTTTACTTCGAATTTGACTTGGACCAAGTCCCTCGGCCCTTTCTCTATCATACTACAATAATACATGTGCAAGTACAAGTACTAGAGCATTACACATCTTTCTGAATTTTCAAAGAATTAGGAATTTTGCTCAATTTGTAATTTAGATTTAGATTGATTCATTTCACATATATTTATTATTTTACTTTGAAAAAAGTATTTTTTGACTACAAAGTACTTTTCAATTGAATGAGAAACTATTTCTATTTCAAAGGTACCCTGCTACCCAACCTACAGTATAAGTGTATGGTTTTTTCACTACCAACTTTCACCCACCCATATTATAAAGGTATAAAAGTCACATTAGCTCGAAATTCGAGCTCGAAATTTTATCTAAACTCTAATTCTAAACCCAAGTACTATACTGTACTTACTACTTGATAGAACTATAGTAGTACTAGATACTAGATAAGTAAAGCGGTTATTGTAGTTGTAAAAAAAGGGTTACTTATTTATTTAAACCACTTTATTCTCTCTAAAAAATGTGGTGGATAAGAAAAAAAATGAGATTTTTAAATATCCAAGTTCTCCACTCCGTCTAACTGCTATCCTTTTTTGAGAATTTTAAAGAATACGAGTATAGGCTTGTATTTTTTGTATTGACTTTATTTGAGTGTCAGATGATTTCAGTTTACCTTAGTAAATTGTTTTTCGATCATTGACACTATA
>JAQIXA010004846.1:0-10509 GCA_034699045.1 Nanhermannia cf. coronata Gr-Ori-00579 | reverse complement strand
TCCATAAGTTACGTAAAAAGTTACGTGAGATAAGTTACGTGAGATAAGTTACGTAAAAAAACGCACCTTGCCTATTAGATTACTTCCATAATTCCTTACTATTTAGATTTGTTAGAGATACAAAAAAATTGTATGTATTTAATATTAATATTATTATAAAAAAATTGTTAAATAGAAATCGCACCAAGATATTATGAGCTTGGGTATCTTGCCGGCCGCTATTATAATTAATTTAGGGTCAGGTTAATTTAATAAAGCAATTATCTTGCTTTAATAATCTTCTCAACTCAAATGAATTGAAAATCCAAACCCAAATAATGATAATTATAATTACCTACCTTAGAATTTATAATAATTTTAACTTACGCATCATAAGTTCCATAAAAATACACTTTGTACGTTTCTGCCTTGACTGGTTCTCGTCTCGAAATCTAAAAAATGACACCAATTAAAATCTCAGTTCATTTAACTCGGCTCTAAAGTTTCCGATTTTGGTCGTACACACAAGCATAAACATGTGAAAATGTGACCTAAATTTGGGTTTTAAGAGCTGAATTATAATGAATAGAGGCTTTAATTACAAATTTTGCATTGTGGCTTGTAATTAGGATCATTAAATTTAAGGTACATAATGTTTATTTATACTCGTAGTCATCTGCATCTATTCATTTTTCAATAAAATAAAATACAACTATTTAATATACAAATAACAGCTATGAAAAACCAGATTTTGATCGCTATCTCACACATGACATGAGATGAGTCACAAGACTCGCATGGTAACCTTGAGCTGAAAATCTAGTTTTTCAGAACTGAATTAAATTAATAGACCATACCTCTACCATTATTATACACTTTGCATTTTGTAATTTTTAGTTTATGATGTAATGTAATACTTACCACCGCCGGCCAGACAGCAAATCCCTTCAATTTGGCGAAAACCTTGTCACCCTTCTTATACCTGTCCTTTGATTCATCCATTTTCTTAATTATAATTAACTTTTAATTCTAATTGTAATTAAAAAGAGCCTCAAAAACAAACAACAAAATCAAAATCGGATCGGAATCAGAAAATTCCAAACCAAAAAGCTTACAATTCGAATTTCAGATTATTTGAAAGCAAAATCTAGTTTTTAAGTATTGTACCCAATTTTTAAGGGGCATATTGGACAAAAACTTGCCTTTTTTATTCTCTTCAAAAAAGTTCTGAAAAACAAGATTTTGGCCTATATATTATTTAGGTCACAAGTCACGTAACATGAACCAAGTAGCAGCCAAGTTGAGGTCACTAAGGGCTAATAATAACAATGGAACAGACCTAGCTGTATCCTTAAGATCAAAGATCTTGCTAATCCGCAATCCGCAAGCTCGACAGCTCGACTTTAATTGATTTGAATTTGAAATTTGATTTGATGATTCAATGATTAGGATTTAATTCAAGATTAATAAGATAGCGAATAATTGATAATTGAGTTGATATTCTTTCATCAATTTTGAAATTCAAGATTTCGTTATGTAATCAATTGAATTATTGAATGAAAACTAGGATTCCAGGTTGAGATAAGAATATCACTATAAAATAAGAGGTTCTTTTATGCTATTTCTTATGGGATTTTATTATTGTAAAAATGCATTCAAGTCAGTTTATTAAAAATGTTTATAAAAATGATTTATGGTTTGAGGTTGCTAAACAGTAAGTGTCTGATTCTGTTGATCTCTATCAGTTGAATTTATAGAAAAAATTGAATATATGGGAGTATCTGGACGAGATCCGATTGATGCGGATCTGATATTCGGATAATTCGCTAATCGATCAATATTTTTCTGCATCTTTTCTAATTGTTTAATTTTCTTTTCTCCAATTTGGTAATGAAGTTTGACAAAATCTCGATAAAAAATGATGGCTAAGATGATTAGCAAGACGAGAGTTGGTATCATCAATATCGTCCCTGCAATCGAAGCTGCAATCCTGAACAAATTTTTTTTATAAAAATATCAATCATATTTTGGTCTTGTTCGCTCGTATCGTAATATTCTGTATTATTGTAAATTGTAAGCTTGTGACCAAAATCAGATCGAAATATAAATGAAATATAGAATTCTTACGAATGATATGCAAATTTAATCCAAATGATCAAAATAAGATCAATAATGAATAGAAATATGCAAATCGTGTTTGTAGAAAAACATCCAAGTTCAATGATTTTGAGGAATTTCTCATGAAGATGTAATGGTCTGGATTGTGAAAAACTGGACGAGTTGTATTCAAGAAATTCATTGTGGTAATACCTCGATCTTGTAATCGATTGGATGTGAGGTAAAATACAGACAGATATCAGAATAGATAAAGTAGTAAGTCCGACCAGAATCGAGGTCGTGATTGAAAATGCGGTCAATAATGGTGGATTTACATCTTTTTTATTAATTTGGATTTCCACTGCTGCTGTCTTTTAAAAAAATCAAATGATCAGTGGTTCAAATTATGAAATTTATTTGATTCAAGAATTAATCGGAAATGCACCGAAAAACCCTTTAAAGAACTTTTCATTTCTAGAAATACAGATATTCTAGAAACTTACCACAGAAAAGGCTGACATTATGCCTAAAATAAGTATCTAATTAGGATAATTTTGTAAAAATGTGATTTACAGAATGTGTTATATAGATTATGAACCTGCTACTTCGATAACATGTGCTAATTTCGACTTGGTTTCCTCCAGTTTCTTCCAGGAGAGTTGTTCAAATTCATTTTCAGGACTTTGAAGATTTTTATTATGACCTATCTTAATTCTTATACCTGTGAAGGCTGCCATTATAAAAAAATTGTCTGCAAAAGTATTTAAAAAACACCTAAAATAATTTGGTATTAATTTTTATTTATGTAGTCGAAATGCTAACTGCTACTATTGCAAAAGACGTGCTGATATCTAACTCAAATTTCAAATCAGATTTACTTGCAATTTGTATTTGTTTTATTTGTAATACCTACTAGACTGTTGTTCTATACATAGGAACTGATAACATTATTATTGCCAATTATTGATACCTAAAGGCATGTATCTGTATTTTAGGTATTATTTATACATAACGTATGTAATGTAATCATTTTATCATTCAAAAATAGACTACCTACTACCTTATACCTATACTTTTACTTATCTATAGTTAAAAATGGGTTTGTCTCATTTTATAAAAGATAAATACAATAATAACAATCAAGTTTCACAACATAATTAGAATCATCGGTTTGTTAATACATTTAGTTATTTTTATCAATTTCCGCACAAGTTTAAAGTTTAAGGTCAAAGGGCTTAACTAGAATAACAAATAACGATATACAATTATTTTTTTAATATGATATTCTACACCTACTTAAACTTAAAGCTAAATTAAAAAAGACTGCATTTAACTTCGGTACTACTAAAATACTAGATAAAATACTTTTAGTAGTTTAGTAAGATTGTATTTAAATTTAAAAACACGAATATTATCTGCAAATAGAATGTTGAACTTTAAGCATCGATTAATTCGACATTTTAGCAGTAAGTAAATATCAAATGACAATTTTACTATATTTGAATTTGAATACATAAGTATTTTGCATACAAAATAAAAGCATAAATATATACTATAGGATCGACTGACCTACGTCAAAGTAGGTATTTTTAGTGGTATACGACGAGTAGGGTACCTACTACCGTAAACTTTCTTAAAATTGGAATGACTGCATTTTTAATTGATTATTTATAATAGAAATACTACTAGAAATTAATGATAATCTAAAAGATTAGATTGTAAATTGAAAACCTTATCTTATTTATATATTTGCTTTGTAAAAGTCTCAAAATAATACATACCTATATAAGTAGGTACTTTAACTTTTAGTAAAAATACTCGAAACTTATGATGACTATGACGTAAATTGCTCTATTTACTTTTTTTAATCGAAAAAGTTACTTTCTTTAGAAATTTTATTCAGAAATTATTCATAATTTCAAAAATTTAATTTAGAAATTTACCTTATAGTGCCTAGAAAGTTAAATATTTATCTAAACTATATAAGTATGTTTATATTTTCAATTTTAAAAGATGTTATGGTACTACAGAATATCAAACACTTGGATATTCTTATTTCGAACTATTTTTGAAATCATTTTATTTTATAATTTTTTTAAACTTATAACAAACTACAGACACAATGAAATTAAGTCATTTTTTATCAGGATTTTATGAGGGTTTTTCTCAATATAATTTAGCTTTTTATTTAAATTGTAAGCATTTTGAATGCAATATAGGTTTGAAATTTACTAAGGCTATCATAAATTTAGTATTTTATGGTTGAAAAGGTGTCTGGGTCACTTTAAAGCATTAAGGTAATTTCTAAATTGGAAACTTAATAGGTTGACAGCTGTCCCATTTTCAAAGAAATCCAAAGTGTTGATATATTGTTCACAGAATAAATAACTTTCCTCAACTGCAATTAAAATTGATTACTCATTTTTATGATTCATGAAAGCAGTTAATTTTTAATAAAAACAAAAATATTTTGAGCGAGTATAAAAGCTCATTCAAATCAGCCATAAAATTTTAAATCGAAAAAAAATTACTTACATCTATTTCATACCTCAAACTTCAAACATCAGACTATTTTAAGTATTTTTGCAAAAAATGTATCAAATTTATAACATATTCACGATTCTAATTATCTCATTTATCTTAATATCAAATTTAAAAGGTAATTTTTAAATTATATTCGCTGATATTAATCTTAATTAAATGAAATTTTGTAGGTGATAAAGTTTTAAAGAAATATTGCATCCCATTACCTGAATGTAAGGACATTTTCGAAATATTTCTCTTAATTGAAATTCTCTTAAAATTTCTTGAAATTTCTAAAAAAAACATTTCGAAACCTTTTGAAATTTTATAAAATTTTATAAAATTATTGAAAAAGGTGCAAAACCTAGTGGAGGATCCGGAAAAGAATTCTTTTTCAATACTACTTCAGAGAAATGCCAAAAAATTGAAGGATCAGATTGTACTGGAGGTCATTATAATTATGCCATAATTAATTAATTTTATCTAAAAAAAAAAGGTGTTTTTTAGGTAATGTTCATCCAGACAAAGGGTATTGTACTGAAACCTGCGTCTCATCGTGGTTCATGGAGAAAGAAAAAGCTGAAAAAACTCGAATTCGAGACCCAAAAGAATGCCTTGAAGATGTTTCACCTGGAACTGTCTGCAAAGCCCTAATTCCAATGTATTTTTTCAATAAAACTTCTGGAAATTGTGAGGTATATGATTCGAGAGCCCAAAAAGTTCTCAAAATTATCTTTTCTACTCTTTTTTACTTTCTTTTCCATATGTATCTGTATAATATCCTTACATAAGTTAGGCAATTATTTTAACGAAAAGCCTAAAATATCAATTCTAATTGGTATTATCTCAAACTTTGAAATTCCAGGAATTCCAAAAATCTATAGAACAAAACTAAAATTGAAAATTGAGATAAGGATCTCACTATTAAATGCCGACTTGAAAATCTTGAAATCCTAATTTACAATTTGATACAGTAGAAATTTTTTTAAAAATACAGACATTTAAGGGGCACTTTAGCCCTTAAATATAGGGTACCATTTATAATTTATAAGCTAGGTATATAATTGAAATATATTTTAAATAGCGATTCGTACATTATGGATGTGGTGGCACAAGGAATTTATTTGATACCTTAAGTAAGTAGAGTACTTATACAATCAATTTGAATCTTAATTAACTAATCTTACTTAAATAAATTGTATACTTTGTGAATGTAGGTGAATGTCAAAAACTTTGTGAAAAGGACAAGAAAGGATCTGACGCTCTACCTTAAATTATATCGGTGTAATCATACTACTTTACTAGTATGAACTTTACTACTATGTATAGTATTTAAGGTTAAAATTACTTTGTATTAAAAATGCTTTATAAATTATTCACTTTTATATTAATATTTAAATAAAATAGACCGATAAAAACCGAATCGAAAAAGGTCAATTGAAGCTTGTCCTTTAAATCATTGTGTGATTGTCCTTTGAAAAATTGTAATTGTAGCTAGTATTTATTACAAACTTTTACTACTAGTATTTTGCAATATTTATTTATGTTTCTTACGATTACGATTAGTACTTACTTACCTAATAGTGTACCCTACTTACTTACCAGTACCAGTATTACCTAATATGGTTTTTAGAAGTACCTGTACCTGTACCTACTAGTGGGTACCTACTATTTTATTTAAGTTGGTATACTCGTAAGTATGAAATTTTATATAGTTATTAACCATTGAATTCGAGTGTATTTTGTGGTGATTGCCAAGTCCATTAAATATCGTTAAATATTTGGTGCTCTATATTTCTAAATATTTACACTCATATTACATGTACAGTACCTTTAGTATGTATAAATATAATCGACTGCCAATACCTTCTCAGAAATCAATTTTTTTATTTAAATTACAAAGTAGGTACCTGTAGGTACTTACTTCTGAAAACTCCAGAGACCTTTAATATTGACATATTACGATACTTTAGATTCTGACTCTGCGAGTGAGTACGGTAGTACGGTAGTTTAGTATGTGTATTAGGGTAAAGTACAATATTACCTAAGCTTATAGTATTTATAAATCTTTCTAACTCATTGTATACTAAATTATGTATTAAAATAGATTAATTCGCTATATGGGCATTAAAATAGCTGGTAAAGATCAAGTTTCAACAAATATTTAACCAACAACATACTGAATTAATACTTTGGTTAAGTTTTACAATCTAAACTATCTAAATCTAAAGGTCTGATTTCTTGAATTTGAAATCTTTACATTTAAATATCAAAAAGGCAGTTTTTTTTAATGATTTTTTTCGTTTTTTGATCTAAAATTGAATTTTGAAGGTATTTTGAAAATGTCATTTTGAAAGTGTTTTAAAGGTTAGTGATTTATAGGTCCTTATCTATATATTTTCACATAGGTATGTACCTTATGTATATTATGTAGGTAGGTAAGGTACTCTAATAAAGTGCATTACAATAATATCGGTACAAATACCTACTGACTTATGTATGCTTTAAACCTAATACATTGCATAAGTACTACTTCTACTCGATAAAAAGTGTATCGAGTATTGAGTAATAATATTTCGATTACCCGATTTGCAAAAAAGTCGACCAATTTTCTTTTCTACCCCGAAATCGGTTTTTATGCAGGTAGAAATTTCAGTCTCGTTTTATCTCTCCAACTTGAAACATTCGAAAACTCAAGTTAAGGCTGGACCTTATCTATTCTATTATCATACCTACATACTATACATACCTACCAATACTAAAAAAAAGTTTATTTTACTTTTATTCTATTTATACGATACTATTTACGATTATAATCAAGATTTTCCAATCTGCCAAAACTGCAAATTTTTCAATTTCGATTGATTCGAAATATTTTGACCAATAATAACAATGATCCATACATAAGCTAATCTAAGAATTTGTAAGACCTTATAAGACCTTATATCCTTAATTTTATTAAATTGAGTTTGTACAAAATAAAAAATTATCTACCTACCTACTTACCTACCTACCTACCTCAATTGAAATTTTCGTAAATTAAATATTCAGCTCTACTGCCTTTCCAATATTCAATTATTAATACAGAATATTAAGTTCCAAATTCCAAATGGATTCAACTACTTTGTAGCTTAGCTTGGGCGAAATTAAAATTTTAATATTTAAATAGCTTTCATAACTAACCAGCAGAAATTCAGAAAGCGATATCAATTAAGTAGTTATCTTTATTTTGCATTTTACTTTTGAAAATATAGGGAAGTAGGGTTCTAATTTATAAAATACGCTGATTCTACTTACTACTTACAGATATATCAGTTGTAATAGTAGAACTTACAATTTCAGTACTTAAAGTTGAGATATCTAATAAGGAAGAAATTACATTTCCAATTAAAAATTGACATTTATTAGAGTGCTCTAAAGTTCTAAAGTAATCTTAATATCAACTTTAAACTCCAAATATTTCCTTTTAAATTGACTTGTAGTTAAAAGTGCATTTAATTTAATGGTAAAAATGCCATCATCGAATACTTTCGCTCAAACTGTTTCACCCAAACTTTCTCCACAGCCAAGCTTCATTGGTAAGTACGCTACTTATACTAATTTTTTACAAGTACCCTACCCAGTGTCATTAAAATCTCTTAAAAAGGCCTATGTTAAGAACATGTACTTACTTAAAGTCAAGTGCTTACTATATATAGGCAAGGCAATAGTACATTTTACATTTATGAAGTTATTAATCCAATCAAGAGAAAATTTGAAGAAGTCTAAAATTCATTTTAGTCTATAACTATGCGGTAAAGTACCCTATCCTAAATAAAATAATTATCATGTAAGGTGTTCAAATATATGTATAATTAATTAATGGTATGTATAAAAAGAGCACTGTAGCAATCACAAGTTTTATTCCAAAACCAAAAACCGGAAGAAAAATCTCAAACTTCTGGATTTTGAAACAATATTGTAAGCCACAAAGCTAAATTGGACCTTAAATTCAAAGTGTCGGACAGATATTAAGGGCATTCATTTTAGGCCCTTTCAATCATAGGCCCTTTCAATCATTGAAATAAATGTAATAATAGCTTAGATCTATGCGAGATTATCTTTATACAGAAATACAGAAAAAATTAAATCGATAATTTGCATCTAAAACACTATCTGAAATTCAAGTTTGAATTTTTGAACAATTTTTCAATCAAATGGGCTCTTTTCTTGTCACTTAAAAAAGTCAGCAATTTGATGTAGACTTGAATTTCTAATTCCATAAAATATACATTATACCTAGGTTAGTATGATTTTAAGGTATATTTGTAGGTTCTGTTTGACTATAAATTATGTCATTTATAAGTGCTTATCAGTAAGTACTACATAGTACTGCTGATATATAGACAATGCACTTAATAAATTCTCATTTTAGGGTAATTACAATTACCTACTGAATAGGTACAAAAGTTCAAATAATTTATACTTGGAATACTATAATGTATGTTAGAAAATATATGGAATTCATTGTGAATTTGTGACATGAAAATAAGAGCCTATGTGACAGTATTAATTACCCTACCCAAATTTTGAAATTACAAATTGTATAGACATTTAAATATAATTTTTAAAATTTTAGATGATGAATCAGAGAAAAACAAAAGAATCAACCGCTTCCTCGAAGACCGTCTGGGTACCATTCCACCTTCAGATAAAGTGGAAAACCTCAAGAAAAGTGGATTCCTGGATTTTATGCAAAAAAATGAAATCAATCTGATGCTTCAACAGGATTTCAATAGTAACAATCGACGACTCTCAGTCTCACAAGGGGGTGAGAATGAGGATGGCTGGCTTTTGAAAAATAAATCAATGTCAATGGGTAAAATGTTTCCACCTGGACCAGTTTTGGGTCAAATCGACATGAAAGATGAGTATGGACGATTACCATATGAGAAATTGATTTATGATCGAGATATAAAAGATCAGAATGAGAAGAATAACATCAAGTCCAAATGGAGAAAAGGTGGCCGTGTCGACCAAGAGAAAGTTATAGGATTCTACAATCTATGTGGAGAAATTGGTAAAATTTTGCAAACTTTTAAAGTTAAATTAGTTCAAATTTAGAAATTTTGAATAATTTTAGGTGCTGGAAATTTTTCAAAAGTTAAACTTGGAATTCATCATCTTACTAGAGGTAAAATTGATACTTGATTTTTTCAATAAATTTGTAGGTACCTTCATAATAAGTAGTACCGTATTAGCATAAGAAAGTACCAAAAGTCGATAAAGATTCGATAATATGATTTGACTTGATGCTAAAATTGCTAATTATTGTGTCTTTTTGTGATACAATATTAGTATTTGATTGTAATTCATACTTGTAAAAGATACTAATCGTAAGTTAATTACATTACGAAAATTACATAATTCAATTTGCGTTTCAGACCCAAATTATTTGATATTTTAAATCTAAAAAGTGTATTATTTTTCCAATTATGTCCGAAATTATAGGCTTATTTCTTAAGAATAACTAAAAGGCCTCGACAGATAAACTTTTTGTCTAGTTTAATTAACTATTGATTAAATGAGACTTGTATCAGTAGTTCACTATACTATTGATTATCCCGAAAGTATATTGTAAATGCACATGCTACAAAATAAGACATTTAAGAATCGGAAATTTGAAAGAAATTTATTGTCAAAAACACAATTTGTAATTAATAAAAGGTACATTAGCCTTATTATATTATATAAGTACCTTTCTAGTAAAAGTAATTGCAATTAAGTCTAATTTACCTATTATCTAAAGTAGAATACTAATAAAAGTAGATATTACTGTATTCAATGCTTAAGAATAGAGATGGCAATTCGTGTATTATCGCACGGAAATACACGCGCGTGTATTTTGGATTATCGAGTCGAGTCGATAAA
>JAQIXA010004845.1:0-10510 GCA_034699045.1 Nanhermannia cf. coronata Gr-Ori-00579 | reverse complement strand
TAATTGTAATTGAACAAACACACCTTTCTCTTGTAAGATAATCAATACATCTTACTCGTATCATACATGTCACGGTCAAAATATCAAAAAATAAATGTCAGAAAATCTATGGTCTCAAGTAAAAATCCATTTATCTCAATTTTTTGCCAAAATTTGAAAAAAATATCAAGTTAGATGAACAGCAGCAACAAAACCAAAAGTCTCAAAAGTCAAAATTATTGAAAATGTTAAAAAGAATACCTCTAATAGATATTTGATATTTTGTAGATATTTGATAATTTTGGATGTTTTTGAGGATTTTTGGGAATAAAACCTGATCAAATTTAACCACTAAAGAAGCGAGGATTCAATGCAAATCTAGAGTGAATTATTTGCCATATTTCGTAAGAATGATATTAATTTTGACATATTAAGATTAGCTTAAATGACGAGACTTTAATGCAAATGATTGTAGGTAAATATCTTGATTATGACTATCTTTGAAATTGAGTATTGAATAACCTTCAAGTTTCAAGTCAATTCTCAATGATCACACTATGTAGTAGGTATTTAATGTAGGGGTTGATTAGGGATAGTTGGGAAAAGTTTTCATAATTTGGAGAGACTTATTTTCATCTGAAAGTGTCGTACTTTGTCTGAGAATATTAGAACCTTGTCTATCCTTAGATATAAATGCAAAAACATGGCAAAAATAAACCCAGTTTATGAGAAAAAAGACTGTCCTTTCATAAACCTTTTAGAATTATCCCTAATCTACCTCTAATCTTTTGTAAAGTATAATTTAAAAACCTCTGTCTACCTCTAGTAGACTCTATATATTAGGTAGATAAATGCATAGGCTATGAATCAGCATTATTCAGATTGAGAATTCGAATGTAATAAATCGATTGAGGGTGTTCTCTGGTGAAATAATCGTAGGTATCAATTCCCCACACCAAAATGGGATTGAAAAGCCAAAATTGACCAAGATACTTTATATATATAAGTATACCATCGTACATATAGGATCTATTGAAAGTTATTTTTATTTCTGTAAACACACTGCCCTATATATCCCATTCTTATGTAAATATTTAACTTAACCAATAGATAAGTTAAATGGTTCTCAAAAAGCGAAAAAAAATCGAGAGATTGATGAAAGTCAAAGTGAAACTAAAAACCAGATGGTCATATATATATGCAAATTAGTATTGTCCAGGTCAGTCTCAATCTCATAAAAGGAAATCTTGACCATCGAAAAAAGCTCAAATTTCAATTTTTTCAAAAATTTTCAAGACAAACCCTACTCATAAAATTATAAATTTTTAAAGAAATTTTTCAATTTATCGAAAAATTGAAAATCCAAAAATGTATAAAAGACAAGACAGAAATGACTGAAATGACAATCTAGATGTTAGGGAAAGTTTTTTGAAAAAATTTTACCTGAAATTCTATATAAAGATATAAAAACAGGTTAAACACTAACTGGTTCATGTAAAATCAGGTCATCCAGATTTTAAGGCTTTCCGAACTATCCCTAATCTACCCCTATGATTTAAGGTCTAAGTTTTTGATTAATTTTTCAAAATTTTTTTTCTATCTTTATGCTGCATTAATCATATTTTGAAACCTTTTTCTAGATTAGATTAAATTTATGTATCCTACATACTTATTACAAAAACTATGATATGGATTTGTAACGGAAGAATTGGAAAATACACTTAAGAGTCAGTTAACTGTCTAGAGATCCATCATTTATATTTATATCATTAGAGAAATCTCAACATATGGATCAATTTACATTGAAATCACATCATGAAAGCTCGAAATTTTGATATTTTATGAGAATTTTGATCAAAATATGTAATCCTGGATTTAAGAATTTTTCTAAAATTGAGCAAAATTTAAATCCGAAAATTTCAATTTTAGCCAAAATTTTGGGAATTTTAACTTTTAGGTATGCCTAAGGAATAAATGTCATTTTTATAATTTTGAAATTTTCGTCTATGGTCAATAATATTAGCCCAAATTTCGAAATTTTTAACTTTCAGATACAACAGTTTCATAATATTAATTTGAAAATTTTGAAATTTTTGAAATTTTTGAGAGGAATTCTCTCTACTGTTCTTACTCTCAAACCTCTAGGTCAACTTCTAGAGTCAATAACATTGACCCTAAATCCAAATTTTGACAAAAATTTGGAAAATTTAAAAAATTTTGAAAATTTTAACTTTCAGAAGCGACAGTTTCATGATGCCAATTTGAAAATTTGTAAATTTTTGATAGGATTATCGACTATTCTTATTCTCAAACCTCTAGATCAACTTATTAAGTCGAAATTTTGTCCAAATTTTGACCAAATTTTGACTGAATTTTAACAAATTTTGACAAAAATTGATTTGGAAATCGAGCTAAAAACTGTGTAGGAGTATTCTGGCTTCATTTACATGTATATTAATACATTTAAAAATCACAATTTGTAAATCTAAGAGAAATCTAAATATCCATTTTTTCGGTGTAATAAACATTTCTTGTAATTCTCTCAAGTCTGAAACTCAACCTAAAAATCTCATTCGATCCAGATTTCAAAACGTGCCTTATTCAAGCCTAAACATCGTTACTTTTTTCTAGAAAAAAATGCTCAAATTAAATGAAATTTAATTGAAACTAGTAAGTCAACAAGTACATATACTTTATAAAGAAGATTTCATTAGAAAAAGAACAAATCTCTCATTAAAAAAGATACTTTTGTTATTAATTTTAGGTTAAAATGCTACATTTTTTCAACTTCATCGAATTCTTCTTGAAGTAATGAAGAATTTTGAGATAGAAATATTTAATTTACAAGAACTCGATATCATAATAGGGTACATATGTCTACAAATTATACTATAAATAAATCCTCAAATCTCAAATGAAAGATTTTCTAATGACTAATTAGAAATATTCGAGAAATCAAAAGGGAAATTGAGAAATCAAATAAGATTTAATCTTATCCCTATTTTGGTTGAATTTACCCCAATATTTGGTTTAAATGAAATAGCATGAAATTAGGCCAAAATTTTTTAGTTGTTAGGTTAAGTTTGGTTAGAATTTAAAAAAATTTTGAGCTAATTTCATAAAAGGGTAAATTTATATCAGGAATATAAGGGTAAATTAAGCCAAAAAATAGGGATGAAAGTAACTCAAGTCTATCTAAATGGTTGAAAAAGTCTCGTAATGGTATTTTCTAGGTTAAACATTTTAACCTATATAGCTCATTTTCAACTTGAAATCCTAGTTTTCATCAAGTTTTTCGAGGATTTTAAAGTTGAAATCCTAAATATTGTTCAATTTAGGTATAGTTTCGAATCGAAAATTTTTAGTCGAAGATAATTTGACCTTGATTCTGATTAAACTGGGTCAAATTAGAGATAGAATTTTGAATTATTTTTTTGAAATAGTTCATTGTTGAAAGGCTTCCCTATTATTCTGGAATCTAGTCTGATTCTGATTATCTGTAATAGTAATCTGTAATTACTTGATTCAAATATTGTATTATCTATTGTATTATCTATTGTTAATATATGATGGTAGGTAATATTATGAAAGTTAGAAAGTTAGAAAGTAGAGATAAAGAAATTAATTAGCTAGATATTTACAAGTTCTGAGAATCAGATAAAAAAAATCCGAGCCTGGCAACAAAACAAAACGACCGAATCGGATCGAAAATTCCAGATAGACCGAAACAAATTAATCAAACAATTGCGATTCTACTACAAGAACAAGACTATTATCAAATTACCTGATAATTAGTTCTCTTCTGGCGAAATGTACACTTTATCCTCTAAATATCAAGTTCAGAATTTGAAATACGAATATTTTTTAACTATAAACAAACAGTACGAGTAGATTAGAGATAGTTTGGAAAGTTTTGGCTAAGTCGAGATGATCAAAATTACTTTAAATAGTCAATATGGTATTTTTAATTCTATTTCAGCCATCAAATCCAAGTTTTCATCAAGTTTATCAAGGATTTTCAAGTTGAAAATTGAGATGAGAATGCTATTATTGTATAAATTGGATATAATTTCAGATCAATGAATTTTTTAAAGATAATTTGATTTAATCAAGTAAGCTCTAAACATAAATAGGTAGAGGATATGGATAATCTAAGAATTTCGAAAATGATTGAAATTGCGCATCTAAAAACCATTCGGAATTCTAATTGGTAATTATTACGAGCTATCTGTATAGGTACCAATTATCTGCATGATACCTATCTGTCTGTATCTGTATAAAGGTAATTTAAAATTTTTGCCAAATTTTCAAAACTGAACTTGATATTTAGAATTTTTTTTCGAAATTTTGGAAAATTTTGGGAAAAAGTGTACGTTTCGCCGGCTTCTCCCGGTGGTGGAGTTTCAGTGGATGTTAAAGGCAAATTTTCTTTTTCTCCAACTCCATTGCCATTCACAGCACCAGATTCTTCAACGGTTGTCGTCGTCTCCTCTGTTTCAACACCATCCCTCGTCTTTTTTGTTGTCTTTTTGACCTTTGACCCCAGTACAAATTAGGTTAAAATACGATAAATATCCCCCTATACTTTGGTCAGATCTTAAATTTTTCATATATCTTAAGACTCAGCCTATTTAAGGCTGAGTCAAGACCCATTTTTGATATTTTAATTCGATTTCTCACAAAATTTGAAATTTTAAAATGTTAAAAGCAATTAAGGATATCTCAAATATTTGAAATCCAAAATTTTGCTATGTAATTATGTAATTGGAAGAAAACTTGGATATTAAGCCGAAAAATTTGATAAAAATTCTTAAATATCTTAAAATTTTCTCAATTCCGGTTACTAAATAATCAAAAAATACTCGTATCTTTTGGTTATAATGGGCTTTCAAGCATTTATGAGTATCTGAGGTTTAATATAGGAAAGGCCTAGGACCCGGAGACATCCTTTAATTGAGATATTATAAAAATTTCCAGAAATTTTATTGTATTTTAATAGGAATTAGGTATGTTTTTGACCTGACCAAAGTGTCTCGTAATTTTTTCGTATTTTTTGTTACCTTCTTGACTTTCTTTTCGCCCCCAGAGCTAGACATTGAAGTCGTAGTACTCGACATATGCATTTGAACTTCGACGTCACCCATTTTACCAACTAATTAGAGTAATTTTAAATTTGGAAAATAAAACTCAACACAAACTACAGTAGATACCTATACAACTTAATAACTAGGACTATTACTGATAGTAGAAGGAAATGTCAAAAAAAAACACCGAAAAAAAAACCGAAAACAAAACGCCCGGTTTTTCTCAACAAGAGAACCTCGGTTGGATTTTGAATGAGGAAATGAGAGGCAGAAGTTTGTACGTACTCGAGTAGTTGATGTCCAAAATGAGACTGAGTTGAACTGGGAGATTTACCCGATGCTTTTATGTATTCATTATTTTTAGATTTTTTGACTCGAGAATTGTGGGTTTTTACACAAGTATTATATCACAAGAATGAACAACTATCTAGTACTATGTAGTACTGGTATTATACTCATATCTGTATTATTATCCTCAAATTTGCTAGAAAAATCTCTCACAAATGTATAGAAAAAGTAACAAAAACCCCCTTGGCTTTCCATTTACACAATTTTACACAATTTTTTAAATACAAAAATACAAAAATAGGAAGAATTCATGGCCAAATGTATGTGTAATATGACTGATATTGAGTCTGAATGCATGCCGACAAAAAATAGCACAATTTTTTCGGGAAATATGGATGAAACTCAGCTGTTAACAATTAACATCAAAGCACCCTACTATCAAAATCCTGCCAAATCTTCAAATATCAAATTTACTTGATTTTGAAATTTTGAATCATAAAATATAAGTACCCTACCTAGGTATATTATGTATAAGGGTAAATAGGGATAGTTCTGAATTTTTGAAATTTGGACAACCTGTTTTCACATAAACCTCAAATTTTTAAATCTATATCTGGAGATTGTCAAATTGAGCAAATATCAGATCAAATGACTCATATAAATCTCTAATGAATCTCTAATAAATCTCTTACTTTAATATAAACTTTTTGAGGAAAATTTACAAAATTTTCTAGACTATAAATCTAATTCGGAATCATCAATAAATATTGAAAATTGATTTTTCAATTTTTATAGGTACCTACCTTTTTTGATCATAAAGTATTGCAAAATTTTTGAAATCCAGGATTTGAAACACATATTCTCTGATTTGTCTTTCTGATTTTTGCATTTTGATTAAATGTCTAAAATTCAGGACTAGATTAGGTACTCTGAATGATTATTTAAAATTTAAAATTACGAGGTTAAACCCACAGTTCAGGGTTATACTGTTAGATATTTTTGTAAAAATGTGGGATTTTGCACACTTTTTGTATGAGGATTATCAAGATATTTGAGTACCGGGTGCAAAAATAAGTCAACAATTAACCATTGTCACAATATATACTGTGATCTGTGTATTGTAATTAACAAAAAATACAAAACTCTAGGTCCCATACTACCGTTGTTTTATTGTACAAGATTTTTTCTATTTTTGTAGTCTGGATTTTTTCTACTTTCAGTTTTATACGCCCATATTATCCTTTCTATACTAATGATAAGTACCTACCTAAGTATGTAACATCCATCTAGTATACAGGTTAATATAAAACTAAATCCTCATCAAAAATAATTCATATATTTTACAACTACCTTGATTCCAGTACATAGTTGGTTAAAATTACATTTGAATTAAAATTAAAATTCGATCTATTGTTTATTTTGGCAAAATTTTTGAAAATTTTCTCTCAAATGATCTCAAAATGTAGAAATAATGAATTTTTAAAATTTACTAAATTTGCGTATAGAACTATCGAACATAAGTGTTAAGCAGGTGCCTAAGTAGGTGTAGATTAGGTTTAGAACGCTAATTTTTTGAAATTTAGACACATTTTTTCATAAGAAACAGTTGTAATTTTGATTTTTTGGTTGGTTTTTACATCTAATATAAAGAGATAGTCAAAAACCGATTCAGGCTAAAACAGCCTGTCCAAATTTAAAAAAAAGTATCTGTACACTACTATCCCTACTATACCTCTAGTATTTATACCTTGTCTTGTATATTCTAATCAAAATTATGTTTTAAAAAGTCTCAATTTAATTATATTTAGAATGCTGGTAATAAGAGTAGGTAGTTTATTTTTGAGTCCAATTAGACGAAATAAAAAATTACACCCTTTGTAAATTTCAAGGAAAAATTTCGCAGTTATTTCAATTTCATCATCAGAAAGCATGGAGGAGAATAATGCCTATAGTTATATTTAGAACTTTGAGCTCCATTTAATTCTAATGAGTTTGTCCTAAACTTTTAACCCTTTAAATATCTATGTTAATACATACTCAATTGTTAGTACTTTCGTTTTTGTTTTTATAATCTTATGTCTTATATAAATTACTATACTACTGACATTAAGAGGTTTAAAATCTTGCAAAAATATCGAAAAACCAAATTATCAAATCATACAATTCAATTTATAATCCTAAGAGAAACGGCAATTTCCAACTAATGCAAAAATTTGAGCAAATTTTTGGTTTTAAATGAAATTTTGGCAGTAATTTCACAAAATAATGAAATCATTTTTTCTAAAAATTCTCCCTTTTGGTTTAAAATAACGGAATTTTAGAAATTTTTAATTTTTTGACCTTCTGACATTTGACTAAAGGTCCCTTTATTAGTCAAATCGAATGGTTTCATGGGCAGAAAAAAACTCCAAATTAATTACCCTTACGCCTTCAAATCCAGAGTTCTTTACCCAATTTTACCCAAGAAACCGGAAATGACAATCGAAAAATCCTACTTAAATACATACAAGTACCTATAGTTCAAGTCTCAAGCTCAAGAACAGATTTTAGTAAATTTTTTGATAAAATTATCTATTTTTTGTCAATTGACGCAAGTCCTATTACTACATTAAGGGTAAATTAGAGATAGATAGGAAAGATGAAAACTGATAGTAGGGGTATAGATTAGGGATAATACATACACTATTTAATATTTGGATTTGGATTTGGATCGGCTGTTTTCGCAAGAATCAGTTGTACATTTACCCTGAAATTTGATTTAGAATATCTTGACTATCTCTAGATATAGATACCTATATAAATTTCATGTTAAGTCAAAAGAACAACTGCTGTATCCGAAAATAAGCTGTCCAAATTTCAAAAAATTATTAGAACCTTCCCTTATCTACCCCTATTTATATCAGTACTTATAAATGTATCCGGGAAATCGAACAATGCAATTATTTCAAATTAATTGAGATAAAAATGCATTTTGCACAATCATTACATAGCCTACATTACAAACAAGTACCTACTAATCCTAAGTAAAGCATCTAGCCAAATATACAAGTAATTTGTATCTGTTTTAAAACTTTAAAAAACCCGGATATTATTTTGCGAAAATTTGCAATAACAGTATACAGAGTAGTAATGTGATAATCGGGCCAAATTTTGAACGCTACTTTTGCCAAATTGTGAAAAAAAAATAACAAAAACTGCCCCACAAATCACAAACAAAAACAAAAACAAATAAATTGTGATAAAAATCTGATTTTAATTTTTACCATCTTACTGTATTACAACACTATGTATTACAGATATAGATACTATTAGTAGTACATATGTATGTGATTAAGATTAGGATTAGATCATAGGTCAAAAGTTCAAAATTTAAAAATTGCATATATCTGTAGTACCTAGTAGTAATTTTTCAACTTTTTGAAATACAAATTAGCTTTAGCAAGCTCCCCTAATATTTTTCTTCAGAAATGACTGGCAATTGCCCAATAAATGACAAAAATCAGATAAATTTTTGTGATTTTAATCAAAATGTTATTTATATATAGTATTGCATG
Organism: Nanhermannia cf. coronata Gr-Ori-00579; assembly: GCA_034699045.1. Lineage (NCBI taxonomy): Eukaryota > Metazoa > Arthropoda > Arachnida > Sarcoptiformes > Nanhermanniidae > Nanhermannia > Nanhermannia cf. coronata Gr-Ori-00579. Next base: position 1,605 of record JAQIXA010004845.1, on the reverse strand, counting down.
TTATTCTTGAAAAATATTTTTGGGAAAAAACCGCTTACAACCATATAGTACTCGTATTTATATTCAAATAAGTGTTTAGTAAGTAGGTAGATACATCCATAGGGGTAGATTAGGTTTTGTTCGAAATTTTTTTTGAAATTTTGACAGATTTTTTCACCTAAATAAGCCTAAGATTTTTATATCTATATGTAGATACAGCCTAGATATTCTCAGACGTACACCAAATTCAGGCGAATTTAGTCTGTCAAAATTGTAAAACCTCTCTGAACTATCCCTAATCTACCCCTAGTAGTATAATTGAATCTCAAAATGTTAATCAAAGTGTAAAAGGCAATTAATTATTCATTTAAGATACAAGATTCCTTTGATTCTAACTTCTAAAAGTGATAAAAAGTATTGCAAAAATTTTCGAATTTTTTTTGTTTCACGTGTGGATTTTGTATCCTGGCCCTTGTCCAGCTTGAATAATGGGCAAATTGGACAGGATACAAGAATCTTTGGTAACCCTTACCAATTACCAATTAGCTCTGTCAAGTGTCAAAAATCGTGTCAACTTCAAAAAGTACATCCAAGCATTTCTTTTATAATATTTTTAGAACTACTTGTATCTGTATATAGTAAATATGAATTTATCTGCATTTCCGTCCCCTAGTTTGTAATAAGATTGTGAACCGGAAAATTTGATATTTAATAATAGAGATAGAGAGAAAAAATCTGTTAGATTCTTCGAAGGAAGTGTATAATTTGATATCAAAGGGAATCCGGTTTAAAATACAATTTGTGTGCTATTTTTACTGATACAAGCCACTTACTTTACCCATACAAATGATGTCATAGTCAAATTTTATTATTTTTTATTTTTATTTTTATTATCGGAAGTTTGGGGGTTGTGAATATTTTTGATTTTTAAGCGGAAACTAACGTTTTTACCCACGTAAAATAAAGAGTAGATACAGTATTGATCCTTTTTTGACATTTTAAAAAAGTACCTATCTATCAGTAATAGTTTAATTGAAAGATCTGATATAAAAGTATCTAATAGAAAGCATAGAATGAGTTGTCAAAATTTTAGATTCAGAATTTGAGATTCTCATCAAAATCCCAAAATATCTAACCTAAAAGTCTCAAAATTCTTGAGATTTTAAACTTTCGTAAAAATTTCAAAATAAGATTCTCAAAATTAAGTACCCTACTACAAAGTATATCTTGCTATCTCAAAATTTAAGAATTCCAAAATTTCAAAACTAGGATTTAAGAAACTTAAAATCTTATAGAATTTCAACTCCCATCCCCTAAAAATTTCATTAAATCTCCAAATTTTTTAAAATTCAAGTTTAAAAAATTCGAAATTTCAGAATCTCGAAATCTAAAAATTCCAAACTTTCCTCAAAATCTCAATTTCATTAAAAGATCTCTTCGGCTTTAAACCCATTACTACGATATATATAAAGAGCCAGAAATTCCATTATATATAACATCTAAAGATATCCTTTTACAGTATAGAATCTAAAGTTAAGTTTTCTAAATCCCAATATTTCCAAATTTTAACAAAAAATTGGCAAAAATATGACGATTTCGTAATACTGACTACTGGATACCCTACCT
>JAQIXA010004844.1:0-10510 GCA_034699045.1 Nanhermannia cf. coronata Gr-Ori-00579 | reverse complement strand
GACAATATGAATGGTTTGCGTATAATGCTTTAGATTTTTAAGTCTGAGCATTAAGCCATTCCGCCAAGCTTGCCACTTATTTTTGTATTACTAAATGGAAGTAGTTGCAAAATTGCATAGGGTAGGTATAGGTATAGAACTTTTTTTTCAACTTTTACAAACATGCATTCATCAATGAAATATAAGCTATTAATTGTAGCTATGTAGTTTACTACCATAAGTATATTATATATGTAGTTGTATTTGTATTTGAAGTAAGAACAACATAAAACATTTATAATTGTCCCCAGAAGTGGTTGTATAAGTATTTAGATTTAGAAACAAAATGAAAAAGTTATTCATTCATAAAACGAAAGTTTTTTAAAGTTTTGTTTTTTGTTTTTGTTTTATTTTATGATTAGGAAAAGTTTATTTTTAGGTAGAGGAATTGAGAGCAAAGTCAAATAAATTCAAATTCAAGGGTAATTAATATTGATGGGTCTGAGGGGATAATTATTTTTTCGGTGAAAAGGTTTTTTCTACTATAATAATACTAGATTTTTAATTAGTCGAGTTTATAATGGTTATAGAGGTAGAGGTAGTAAGAGAGAATAGAGAGAGAGGGTTGAGAGTTGTGAAACTTTTGTAATTAAAGTCTGTGATAAATTAGACTTTTAATTTTAACAGTTGGGGTTCATTAGCCCGCGTAGACATAATTAATAAAGGCTTAGATTTTGGTTATAGAACCCTTTTCCACTGACAGATCACATTTTATTCTATGTATTTATTCTAATTTTGCTTTTTTTTTTGTGTTTTTTAGGTGCGAAAATGTACTCAAAGTGTGATGTTCAGTCTGATGGAAAGGGGTATACTGGCTCCGAGTCAGCTGGAGGAGTAAGTGATATGTTTTATTATTTAAATTAACTATATTTAGCCATAAAGACAGGTTATAACTTAATATAGGTGAATACTAAGTTCTAGATAGGTAGGTACTAGATATCAATAAATGGGTTATATTTCCTAAAGATTTATTATCTTATCATTAACATAGTCTAGTAGGTATTTCTACATAGTAAAGACAAGCATTTAAATTAAGTGACAAAATAAGGATAAAATAAATTAAGTAAAAAATTTGTAATTTTTGTTTTTAGGTTTGTTTGTCCGATTATCCAGGAGTTTACCAGACCACCACTACCAGATGACCTGAGGACGGAAATCGCGACTGTGAGCACTTTACCCATTTACATTTCCGGCATTATTTTTTTTTGTACCAAAGTTTTTATGACCAGATTAGTCTAAAGTGTAATTAATTCTTCGACAATAGAGTAGAGGGGTAAATTAGGCATTATACCTATATATTTATGTAAGAGTTTCCATTTGAAGTTAAAGGAATAATTATCCAAGACCAAAAGTATTCGAATTTACTGGAGTTTTATTAGTCGATATAAAGAGTTATACCCTAATAAATAATTGAAATTTTAGGCATAATTTTGCAATTTTAGGTTTATATTTTACTGATATACCTATTGGGCTTTTGATGGATTTCAGTTCAGCTGGCTAATGATGCTTTTGATGTTTGATAGTTTGTTTTTGGGACTTTTGTATGCATCATGTATTATGATGGTTTATAATTGTAAATATTTGAGTAGATTGTCTGTGGAAGTTGTTAATTGAGAGGGATGCTTTAATGAGCTAGAAGGATTGTTTAGGATTTCAGAATTAGAATTTGATGGGAAAGGAACTTGAAATGGAAATGAATGAAAAAATTCATTAGGAATAAGGGGGGTGTTTTTTTTACCAAACCGAAATGGAACTAAAAATATATTTATACATATAGCCTAGCTCTTTTGATAAATTAGGATTAGGATTATTTGGATTTTTAGATCAATTTTCGATTTTAATTTAAAAATTCTATTTTAATACTATAGGTAGTTTTTAATAGTTTTTTAAAAGATTTTTTTTGAGCGAATTTTCTACTGTTTACCCTGGCTAAAGGCCAATTTTATAGTAGTAAAAAAAAAGCATTTTAAATTATTAATCCATTCAATATAGATGTACATATATTAGGTATAAAGGGTAGGGTAGGTATTTATCATTAAAAAGTTGGTTGAGGAAAATATTTATAATTTTATGCTCGGTCTGAGCTGATTTTTTTTTATCATCCATTTGTTTATGAAATTGACGATAAATCTTTTGAAGTTTTTTTTTTTTTTTTTGAATCGAGATTAGTTAGAGGATTATTTTTAGGGTTAATTTATGGTAGAGAAAAAATTATTAGGTAAGAATTATTAGTTAGAGTATGGATTTAGAAATTTTTATATTTTGGATTTTTGGCTTGAAGCAATTATGTAAAACTTTTAGTTTTAAGAATATTTAAGTATTTAAGATAGTGTGTTTGTAAGTATTAAGGGGGTAAAATGTGTGTGTGTTTTTGGTTCTGTTGATGTTTCGACCGGAAATGAGATTTTTTTTGTGATGCCAGATCTTTTTCTTGAGAATTTGAGGGTGAAATAGTTGGTAGACGCGTGCTGAACATGTGTATGTGTGGTCCTCCCCTCTTTTAATTTTAATTTTAATTTCAAGTCGAGTAAACTAGGGATAATGCCAATAAAATTATTTTTTTGATCTTTTTTAGGCCTATTTTTACGTGGATTTTAGTTGGTCTAATTTAGATGAGTCTGTAAATTGTCAAGTGGGGATTGACCTGAGATTTTGAGGATTTTTTTCTTTGACATTTGTGGCTTTTTACTTTTTGTTTTGAATAAGTACAGAATACAGATGTTTTTAGTTATGTTATAACTATAGGGCTTGTACAGTATGTAGTAGACAGAGGGTAATTTTAGCCAAGATGTGTGTAGGAGTTTGTATATTTAAGATCAGAGTTGTAATTAAATTAAGAATATCCTGTAAGAAATTAGCAGTACCTAAGAAATGATGTAATTATGACTCTTGTTAACCTTTAACCTTTATAGTTTTTATAAATATGTATCTAAATAAGTTATACAAAGTAAGTACATTAGTCTCATAGGAAATTGGACAAGATTTTTGCAATTTTTGTTGGATCGATTCCGGCTGAAAGACTTGGGTAGTGAGATGAGTAAATTTTTATTCCATCTCACTACCTTGTCTTTCACGCTGTAATCGATTATTTTCTACATTTTGAGAAATGAGAAATTTGACATTTTTTATCAAGAAATAAGAAGTACAAGACAAGATTGAAGATTAAAGATCAACAAATATTTTATACTCTTATGTAGTAGTAGGATTCGATGAATGTAAAGAAAATATTTATTGAAGATTGAAGATGGTTTATTGGCTTTGAACTGAGGAGTTCTGTCTTATAGTGTCATCGATAAAGACTTGGAAGATCATCCAAGACTCAAGAAAGACCAAGAAAAGCTTAAGAAGATCAAGATTTTGTTTGATGATGTCAACTTGGACATGGGGGGATGCTTGTCAGTGTCACTCTTAATGTGGCTTGTGTTCTTGTAGACATTATTCAAATCACAGCCACCTTTTAAGAGTGATAAGGACAAAATTATCGACTTTTTATTTGGAAAATTTCAGGATTTTTTCGGCACTTTTTGGACATTTATGGCCCTATTTTGGACACTTTTGGCCCTTTACTGGACACTTATTGGCCCTTATTTGGAGATTTTTGGAAGAAATGAAAATGAGTGGACCGCATGTCGCGTCAATAGGGATGTGGTGTGTTGTCTCAATGCATATCACAGCCTTTTGACGAGTTGTGCGCCATTTCTAAATCTACATACATAATTACCTACATTATACCTACATTATGGATGATTTTATTTTATTTTTTACCTATTTTTATAGATGATTTTAAGGAATAGAATACTAGGTAGTATTTATGTAAAGGTGATGCTTGAAGCGCCCCTCTTGAAGACGCTTGTGTTCTTGTAGAATTTTTTTGAAGTCAAATCACAGCTTAGCTTTGAGAGCAACGATTCAAGTTTTATTTCATCAAATTTATTTAAATTATTTTTACTATTATTCTCTAGTAGCTAAGATTAGATACTATCTGTAGTATGTAGATACTTTGTATGTATAAATGTAATTTTGAGAAATGTAGTAGAAAATAATACTGTTATTACATCCAGTTTACTCGTTAGTATGAATAGTGAAAGTAAGTTAAAAAGTTACTTTAAGAGAAAGTCAAGTTTTTATAGGGTATGTTAAAATTGTAAATGAAATGAAATGAAAGTAAGAATTGGCTTGGCATCATCACGATATTACAGTATTATATTATTCATCTTTTTTTTTTGTTTGTTTTTTAGAACTTGATGTTCAATTGCTTATGAATATTATTGTCTAGATTTTTTTGGTGATTTTTTCGAGCTGGTGAAGTTTTACTTTATTTTTGTCATTTTGAGCATTTTTTGTATTATTGTTCTTATTTAGAGTTAGAGAAGTATTTTACCGAGAAAGATAAACATCATTAAATTCCATATACGGATAGTATCTATACAAGATATTTGAAATTTGAAGTAGGTAGTCGAAATATTTTTGAAGAACCAGCAGATCATTTATACTTGAGTATATTTTTTAAAAACTTATTTGGCAAGTAACAAGACTCTGATTTTAATAAATCCTACGATTTACCTAGAGGTCTGAAATATTTTGGTATTGAAAGTCTTACTGATTGTTCTCAGGATATTGTTGATCTTCAAGTTACTTGGATTTGCACCTATTTAAGGTTTTCTATATGAAGTATGATTGATTTGAGATTTTGAATTGACATTTTGATCCTATTCTAAAAATGTGTTTTATTTTACTGGTATGATTAATCTTGAAAAATCAACAAAATATGATGATGATTATAGTTTTTGTGGTGAAGGATCAGTTGGTGTTGGATTGTTAGATGTGATATTTTTGATTTTGATGATGCAGAAGGAGGAGAATGCATTATTTAGGATCAACTTTTGGGTGTCATGAGATCCTTGCCCAGGATCTCCTCCTGAATACAAATGATGAATTTTTTTTCCCTCAAGATTCTGAATTCTGCTCCTCCAAAATATGCGCAAAGAACTCGAGAGAATTTTATTTTATCCCCTCAACCAAGTATCCATATAGTACAGTAGTATTTCTTTATAACGGCAAAGAATGGTATATTATCTAGTCCTAACTTGACCTTTTTGAGCACGATATAACGAGGTTTTTGTGTATAATATTATGGAGTATATGAAAGTATAAGTAGTCCAATTTATTTTTCATTTTCTTCATCATCATCATCACATGGAGGAAAAAAATGAAGAATTTTTGATGGTGGTCGTGATGGTATTAAATAAAGGCTCGGGGATTAGGTTGATGACTTTTTGGTTTTGGCCAAGATTTCTCAAAAACCATGACTGGATTTTGACCATATTTCATTTCATATATTTTTAAAAGCAAAAATCTTGAAGCTCTTTACGATTAGGATAAGATTATATATATGTAGTATAGTTAAAATTTATAAATCTTTGTAATTACTTTACGATTTTGTAAAAAAACTTAAAAATTTAGTCTAGTTTAGTATGTTTAGTTTAATGAATATTTAAGGGTTTTAAGAATATGTTTTAAATCTAATCTTTGTAAATAATCAGCTAGGTAATTTTAAGTTTATTAGTATAAAGTGTGTAATCTTAATTATTGTGAGAAATTCTATGCTTGTGGTCTAAACTCTTAAAGGGGTTGTGTTTTTGTTATTTTTACAAGTTCAAATCACAGCCTAGCTTTGAGAGTTTTGATCCAAGTTTTTCAAAACAAAATCTCCAGGAAAAATCTACAAAGTTTATAATATGAAGTTGCCTGAAATCTGAAATCAACTTGAAGAACTTGGTGTGCTTTTTTTGTATTTTTAGGATATAATATTGGATATCCATGGGAAGAACATCCCTTGGGGGAAAAGGTTTAGAAAGGGAAGAAGGGGGAAGTTTTAATCGATAAATCCTTCCCCATGTTAAACCAATTGAGGATGAAATTATCCTACAAAATTTGGAAAATTTAGAAAAAAGATAGGGGGGAGAGATTGAGATGGGTAAAGTATAAAGACTTATTTAATTTCATCCCTATTTTGACTGAATTTACCCCTTATTTTTGGTCTAAAGGCTAACTTTAATCCTGTATGAAATTAATCCAAAATTTTTATAGTTAGACCAAAAATATAGGGGTAAATTTCATCAAAATTGGGATGATATTAAATGGTTTTTTGAAGGCAATTTAGTAGTTTATAAACCTAGAAATTCGCCCCCGCAATTATCTTATCCTGTACAGTGCAAAGTTCATTTAACCCCGGATTTTGGGGGCGGGTTTCATACCTTTTTCTTTCGGTTTATGATACCTAGATAGTAATATTCTATCCTATCATCATCGAATAAATATCAATTCACCTGATGTGTAATTTGTAATCTAAAACCTCAATTTATTTATTATCTGAACGAACACAAGATCAAATTACAAATCAGATTAAAATATAATTTGCATAGACTTCTCTCTAGTAGGTTTTTGTATTCTCTAGGCTTAGAATTTGAGATTTTGTGAGTTTTTTTTCTTTTTTTGGTTGGAAAAAGAGACGCCATTATTTTCTGATCTTTCTGCTGATATTCTTGTCCCATTGAGTTTGGATCCGAAGGGGCCGAGTTTACCCGAAATTTCGGGGGTTTCACCGAATCCGGGACCAGAGACCCGAAAAAACTTACTACTTACTACAAAATATTATACTTTACTTTACTATTCTAGTAGTAGTACCTTATAGTATCTGTAGTATGAGTAAAAAGTATCATTTAAGTAAAACCCTGTATATACAGAGTATTTGTAATAAAATTTCGAGTTTATCTTTAGCTCCCATGTTGCCTAAATTTTGACGGAGTAAAATACTATAGACTATAGTAGACTATTGAGTTTGAGATGATTTTTATAGCTAGGACGATATAGAGAGGTATTGATATATTTATATCGAGATTTTGAGTATTTTTCATAAAAGCAGTTCATTCATGAGATGATGGTTAGAAAAAATATGAGAGAGGTTTTTGAACATAAATATGGATTAGATTAGGATTAATAGTATAGTACCTATTAGTTTTGTTTGTACTCGATAAATTAATGCTTATCTGTATGAGTCAGATTATTTATTTTTATTTTTTTTTCTTTAATTTCCAGTTCATGACCAAACTGTGCCCATTATTTGGAAAAGTAAGTCAATATACCTATATTTATAATTAAGTGTGTGATTTTAATTTTTTTTAAATTTTATAGGAGGTGACTGTCAAAAGATACCTGGCCAAATTCTGTCGACTCTGTACTGATCAACTTTTTCAAGTGAGACGAGTATGTGCTGAAAGTATTGGTGATGTGGCGGATGTTATTGGGACAAGACTTACTGAACATGTTCTGGTAATTTTTTTAAAATTTGTAAATATTTTTGGAAAATTATTCATTTTTTTTCTTTTGTAATTTTTGCAGCTTCCAAAGTTTTTAGTATTGTGTGAGGATAATGTATGGGGAGTACGGAAGGGCTGTGCCGAAGTTTTTACAAGTTTTGCTCAAGTCTGTAAAATGAGTACTAGGAAGAATACCCTGTCTCCAGCCTTTGTCTCATTACTTAAGGATCAAAATAGATGGGTCAGATCAGCCGCTTTTTCATCACTTGGACCATTTATTACAACATTTGTGAGTGGAGAAAGCCCGGACATGAGTGTGGACTCGATTGGTGATTTTATGAATAATACTGAAGAAAGTATCAGTATTATTGAAAGTTCAATTCAAGATGAGGAAGTTGAAGAGTCAACTCTTAATTGGTCACAACTTGAGCTCGACTTTTTTAAAAGGTAAAAATATGGCTTTTTTTTAAATGAATTTTAATATCTTTGCTTGCACATAGGCTATATCTACATATGGTCGATCATAATAGTTGAGAGCACGCGAGCAAAAGCAAATCTCAAATTACTTTTTTTTCTCTGTAAAATGAGACCAACTTCAATCAATCTTTCCGGACTTGGCTTTAGTTTTAAAGTTTGAATATTTTAATTCTTACATAAGTAGGATAGGATACTACGAGTATGTAATGGGTACTGCGACAACTGATCCAAAAACCAACTGATCCAACGACACTTGGTCCAATGAAAACGACAACTGATCCAAAATATAAATGAATAGAATCTGACCATTTTTTAAAGTTTTTAAAAAAATTTAACTTTTTGACTATTTAAATCAAAAAAAATTATCTATTACTCTTAAAATAAGCATTAAAATGAGTTTGAAATTAAAAATTACGAGCCAATCCTTTTAGATATTTAGATTTGTTTATAGATTATTGAAAATTTATAAATAAAATAAGTTCAGATTCTATATCATTTATATTTTGGATCAGTTGTCGTTGTCATTGGACCAGTTGGTTTTTGGATCAGTTGTCGTACAATCAATGTATCTGTAGATCATATTATGTGGTTAGTATGTTAGGTTAGTAAGTAAATGAACATCTGTGAACAAGACAAGGAGACATTAATAAGAAGTTTCTTTTCCAAGAAGATTTTTCCGAGTGATTTTTAACACTTTTGAGATGATGAGAATAATACTAGTATAGTTATCATAGAGTCTATATTATAAGTTTTTTGAGGTTTAAGAAATTGAAAGTGTTAGTCTTTTTTATTTTTTATTTTTTCTTGATGATTTTAAGCTGTGTCTGTATCTGTGTAGGGTATATTGATGGGTCTCGGTGGTGCCCGGTTCGAAAAAAGGGTGATTTATTATGATGATGAGCTCGGGCTCTGGCTCTGGTGATATATTTATGCTAATGTGCGACACTGTCACTTATATACTACTAGTACCACCAGATTATTAGTCTTTTTTTCAAAAATTATAAATTATTATTATACAAGTGTTAGTTAGTTGGCTTCTTGTTTTTTGCTTTTTTTATGTAACTACTACGAGTATGTAGAGAGTTTTAGGTATAATTTAATACACAGGATATTGTAACAAGTTTTTTAAAGTTTTTTTTAGAAAAAGGGATTTTGAAGTCGGTCAAATTGTCCAAAGCAAAAATTTCCGTATTAGAAATGACTTGGGTTTAATTTCATCCCTATTTCGGTTGAATTTACCCCTATACGAAATTAACTCTCAAATTTTTTAGTTTAGGTAAACTTTGACCAGTTATATATATAAGGGTAAATTCAACTAAAATAGGGATGAGATTAAGTTTTAAAGTCTTTATTTCTTTGACTAATTGTCTGTGATTTTTGGTTATTTTTTAGGACCTTTTTGGTTTTTTATGGTTTTTTTCTTTCAGTTTTCTTGGAGAATGTTTCAAATTATCTTTCTGAGAAAGTTAGAAGTACCTAGCCTAGAATAGAGCCGAGAAATGAAGCACCACCGGAAATGCCAGAAGGCTGATGATGATGAGGAAGTTGGTGTAAAAAAAAAGTCGAAAAAGTTTTTCATTCATTCACAAATGTCGTATTAGTTGGATTTAGATGGGGAAAATGTCGGTTTTTTTTTGTTTAGAATACTTGTGTGTAGAATAGCAAAGCCATGGTTGTTTAAAATACTTTTGGGTCATTAGAGATTAAAAGGATATTATTTGTTTCATGGGCCATTGATTTTATATAGTGTTTTTCTAATAATTTTAGCAATATGTAGTTCTATAGTTTAACAAAAGGACGAGTTATTAGAGCCATTAAATGCTATTTTTCTCTCAAATGTCACCTTCAATTGACTCTTGTGTAGATTTAGATAAGGGATTACAAGATGGGCTACTTTAGACTTGACAAAATTATAGAATATAGAATTTAAAACTAGGATTTAATTAACTGGTTCATTAATAAATAGTTAATTATTTAAGCAAAAGTAGTAGGAAATCTCAAGTTATCGCATTTTTTAGGGGTTAAACTGATTTCAAATTCGCATCGATTGAGTCATTAGTAGATAACTTCATTTTTGATTTTTTCCCCCATTTGATAGGCATGGGGAACCTTAAGGGTCTGTAATACCACAAGGAGTTGAGCAATCTAAATAAAATTCGAAATAGCACAACTAGACCCTTTAAGAGTCCTTCAGGTCAAATTTGGTTAAAATCGGTCCAGTAGTTTTTGACTACCCAGCGCACAAACAGACAGACAGACTGACTGATAAAGTGCAAGCAAGTTGAATAGTAAGTGGTGCTCGCTTCGCTCGCACAATTAGTTATGTATTGAATTTTTTAATATTTTCTTTGTTAATTTAAAAGTTGACCTTATGAACCATCTAATCTAAATATAAAATCTTAATTTTAAAATTTGCTTTATCTAAATAATAATCCTGACCGGAATTACCCATACTGATCTTATATTATTTTTGAAAAAAAATCTTACTTGATCAGGGTGATAGTAGCTGATATTGTCTCGAACGATATCTCCCAGAATAACCTGTTAAAAATTTCAAATCTAATCAAATCAAATCAAATCAATATTTTAATTTTAAGTGCCAAGGTGCATATAAATCCTGCGACAGGTTATCAAATGGCCTTTTGAGTGAACTTTGGGGGGAGAAATCTCTTAAA
>JAQIXA010004843.1:0-10512 GCA_034699045.1 Nanhermannia cf. coronata Gr-Ori-00579 | reverse complement strand
GTCACTGTAAATCAAACAAGAATGAATTTTCTTATGCAGCAAAGACAATAAAGATAATAATAATAATAATAATAATATATATTTATGGATTAATTTGATTGTATTGTAATTGTGGTAGGTAATCAAATTGTACTATTTGTATTTTTAGTTAACGAAATTGATGTTCCAAAAACTGAAAAAGAGTGCAAGGTAAAGCTGAAAGAAGAATTTTTGAAGAATAGAAATGTGAGAGATATTCGAGTCATTGATATGCTTGTCATTAAGGTATTTTACTAATATTTATTTTTATATTCCTACCTAATTGTTATTAATTTTGAACCTTTTATTAAAGGGACAAATGGAACTTAAAGAAGTGGTTGAACATTTTAAGCAGAAGTGTCATGTAATGGCCTATTGGAAAGATACTGTTGAGCCTAGACCACAAGGTTTTCTAAGCAAGTTCCTTGCTGGACATACCGAATGAGAAGGAAAATAGGACAAAATTCAACTATCTAGCTGCCAGGAGTAACTGATTAATTATCTAATTGAATATAGTACATACTACTATACTACTATTTACTATCTGAAATCTGATGATTGTTTTCAAAACATGTAAAAATTCTTAGTAAGTTTTAGATTTATTACTATTTATCATGTATTATAATTAGATACTCGCAAAAATAATATTTAAAAGCTCGTTCTTTTCGAAATTGAATTACTTTTACATATTATACACCACATGAGTTTTATTTTATCCTAATAATTAGTTATATCTTTAATTATTTTCCAATAGTACAAAAATATTTGTTCTTCACAATCTGAGCTTTTACATTTATTCCAGTCGATGAAGAAAAGCTTTAGCGTCCAATCCTCTTCTAATTTAATAAGAATTCTGATGATAGAATCTTTCAAATTATTGGAGAATACTTCAAACATTTCATTATCGAATGGACAAGACCACAGTAGAATAGCTTCAAATTGTATCTTGAGCATGAGGATTTTAAAATTTTGATTAAGGTCATTAAGTGATACAAGAATTTCCTGGATTTCCTTGATAGAGTTGGAATATAGAACCAAATCTCGTGTACATTTTGATTTTGTATATTTACATTCTTGTAAGGTAGAAAAAGAAAGTAAAGTGTCCAAGTATCCAAAAAGGAATAATTTAATTGATGAAAATAATTCAGCAGATAAGGAAATATCCATTCCTGAAATTTGCTCGAGTAGAACTTGTTTTAATAATGGTTGAAAATTGACCAACTTCATTTCTTTATCCAGGATCATTTTAAATAATTGAACACGAGAAATACTAACCATCAATACATTATTTGCCAATTTTGGTATCAAACTTGCAGGATTTCTAAATAAACGAACTTTTCTCGACTTTTTATTCTTTTCTTGTGCATCAGATTTGGTTTTATCTTCTGATTCATCAGATCCATTTTCTTGATTTGAATTCGAAGAATCTTGATCTTGAGATTGTGTCTTTTTACCATTCTTCGACCCTTTCCTCTTATTCAAACTTTTAAATATATCAATCCAGAATTGTAAATTAAAAATCCCATTTTTACTACACTTGTCTTTCATTCTTTGTCTCAATTCCAATCGATCTTGATTAAAATTATCTTGTAAAATGTATAAATAATTTTTCTTTACTTTCTTAACAGTACCATAATCATCACTTTCCCACATCAGATCAAAGTTCACCTTATCAAAATCCATTTCCTCAAGATCATCAATAGATTTGAGTAAATTGTCCAAATAATCTTCAAAATGTTCATCATAAATTGAGCTAGCTGACAAGAGTAGAGCTTCAAGTTGTATTTTTAAAAATTGTAATTTTAATTTCTCATCAATTTCAATAAATCGAGCTGAAAGTGAAGCTCTAATTTGATTCAAGATTTCTAATATTTCAGTCTCTCGTTCAGTTTCACCACCTTTTGAGTCGTCGAGATTTTGATTGTTAATTCTAATTCTTGTAAGGGTTTTGATAGTTTCAACAATTTGCTTAAAGCCATGAAGAAATAAATGTATTGTTTTCCAATTATTACCAATCGATAGAAAGATATCATGAGCACCTATAAGAGATTCTAGCATTTCCAACAACGTTTCAATCGATTCTTCAAAATTTTCAAAATCTTGATCTGATGGGTTTTGAAATTTGAGATATCCACTAGATATACTGGACTTGATTATAAAGTGCATAAGTTCATTTATACCTGAAATATTAACTAGGCTTTAATCAACTCAAGTCACTAGAAGTTGATTATAAATTGTGCGAGCAAAGCGTCGAAAATGTCTCAACCTACCCCTTTTTTCAGGGTCAAAGGTCAATTTTACGGTCAAACGGATATCAAATTCGGAATCTCTATCATCGATTACCCCTTAGGCCACTTGAACCTCATTTTTGATTTTTCCCATTTGTTTAGCATGGGGAACCCTTAAAGTAGTCCCTGAACCCCAGAGGGTGGGGACACCTGGGTTTTTTTTGTCAAAATGGCACACCGAGACCCTATGGGGGTCCTTCATGTTAAGTTTGGTCCAAATCGGTCTAGTAGTTCTCGAGTTATCCTCTGGACAAGCAGACAGACTTACGGACAAAGTGCAAGCAAAGTTGAATAGTAAGTGCTCGCTTCGCTCTCACAAAAAATCATTAAATTTTATTCAATCACATCAACTAGGATTTAATTAACTACTCTTGTTTGATTGATTATCAAATTACCTTCTTTTACTGATCTTTGTGAAATTTCTTTCTCGTTTTTGTCTTTATTTTTACTCTCATCATACTTTTGCCAATCTCCAGACCCATTTTCCTTTACCACAAGTTGCCTTTCATGAATTTTACCCAGATTCTTGAGACTTTCACCAGAATCGCTTTCACCATCCGGTGAAACGAATAGATTTTTCATTAAAAGACCCCAAAAAGTAGAAGAATGTTGAAGTTTGGAAAAATGTAATTGCTGCCTATTACTACTACTTATAGGAGTTTTATTGAAGGTATTGTTATGAAGATATTCATCAAGATTGGACCAAGTTTCACATGAATATCTTAAGAAGCCTCTTGAAGTACTGCAGGTGACCTTTTTAGGTTCAAGACTTTTATGAACACTTTGCCTTATTCGATTTATTCCATGTTTGAACCATTCTTTCACCTGGATATTTCTATCAAGACCAAAATTCCCGATATGAACACTATGATCATTTATTGATATTAAAGATTCATCATTAAAATAATTGAGCTTTTGGATTAGATCCATTTTATTTTGACTCGAATGTCTAGTTCAAGATATTTCAATTAGACAAATCAATAATTAGATTTTAAAATTTCGAGGTTATCCTCCTTATCCATGACAAAAATTGTAATTTTTGAGAAATCTAAGATTTGTAGGATTTGTATTAAGTTTGTACTTACATATTTGTATGTATTTTAGGCTTGATTAGTCCAACCAGTCCAATTTTGGACTATTATGACCCAAATTGACATACCGATACCTATACTAACTATAATAAAGTACTTACCTATATTAGGTACCTATGTACAATAATAAAATGCAATCTTTCTCGTTAAAGATTCTCAAAAAATTCTCATTTTATTTTGATTTACTATTAGAGTTTAATTGTACAATTAGTTTGATCTTTCTTAGGTATTTTTAGATAAAAAACGACGAGTATAATTTTGACATTTTTGAGTATAATTTATCGATGATTTTACAAGGTCATTCAATTTCTCCAGCCATTAGATTCACTGTAAAAATGAAGGCAAAAAGAGCTCCCCAGGTCCAATTGAAAATTCCCATGCTCATATAAAATCCCACAATTCGTCCAACACTTGTCCCAACCAAATAGATGACAGAAAAGATGACATAAAAGGGGATGATAGCCATTACAAAGAGAAAATACACGGCGAATGCCAAAATGATCCAGAATACCAAAAAGATATTGAAAATGATGAAAAGTCCAAGGATATTTAATGGTGTTTCAGAGAGAAGGTGAGTCAATGGAGAATTTTCATAAAATAAATCATACACGAGGTTTGTCAAATAAGCCGAAAAATCTGCTGGAAATGTAATCAAGAGTTCATATGCAATTGAGTTGGCCAAATGAAATCCTGGAATTGCCCAGATTAGTACTGTTGACAGCATCAGAGATTTCAAAAATGTCACGAGCCCGAATTTTGGCATTTTTGGTCTGGAAATGTATAGAAAAAAATTTGCAAAATTTTAGTCAAAATTTTAAAATTCTAAATAAATCTAGTTGTATTTGCATACCTTTAAACTATGAGTACACTGTTACTTGGAAGAGTGTGATGATAAGATCATCAATTTTTGATGATTTGGTTTTGGCAAATTTTTGTTTGACAAATTCGATCGATTCAATAATTGTGTCAAAATGCCAACTGAAGAATGTCAAGTCTAAATATTCAAAAAAATTTGTATTTTACTATGGGATTTTGATATTTTAATGAAATGTAGAATTATAAACTAGAACATGAACATGATTTTAAAATTGTAGGAAATTGCTTAAATTTTTGTAAAAATGTATGGAACTGCAAGTAGTTTTCCAATAAATGCAGTTGGGTCAAGGACCAACTTGGATCAAAATGTGATTCACCCGGATTTTGAAATTTTGATTAAGGAGAAAGTTAATGGAATTATCCCAGTTGTTAAGTATCGGTCTAGAAGTACTGGACTTACGATTTACCATGCTCAAATCCCTGGACCGATTGTCCATTCATCCATCGTCGTGGGTAATCTAAAATTATGCAATTGGAGTTTGGAGATCCTGAAGTTTATAATATTTTGACAATTATAAAATTTTTATGGATTTTTATGGTATTTCCAGCAACAAAACTTGAGGATAATGATGGGCTAGCTAATGCAGTTAATCAGCTTATTTTTCTTGGCTCTGAAGATTATCCATATCCTGGTACTAATACCCTACTAATACAATTATAAAGGCTATGGTTGTACTGATACTTAATGTATTATAATTATAAAGGTGTTGCTGAAGTTTGCGCTCTAAAATCCTTTGCTCAAACGAGTTCTTGGACAAGTAATTTCAAAATTATAAGAAATTTTTTTTTTAAATTCATAATTTTCTAATAATTTCCAGGGTCTGATTATACAAATTATGCCATTCGAGCTGCTGGTCCTGAAGGTTTCTGCCAGATGTTACCAATTCACATGGACCATATTTTCTATCCACTTTTGCCTGTAACTTTTTTTTAAATTCAAAGGAATTCCATATTTCAAACGGCCATATTTGCAAGATTTTTTCGAGAAATGAAGTTCTCAAATTATTTGCTAATAATTTACAAAAAACTGCTGTAAAATGAATATCAAATTTTGAGCTTTTCTTGCAAATAACCCCTATTTCTTATGCTTAATCACATTGTTTATATTGAAATTTTGTTGATATTTTTTAGGAAACTGGATTTCTGACAGAAATCTACAATATAAACGGTCTAGGACAAGATTCTGGTGAAGTTTATAAGCAAATTGAAGCTTTAGAAAATTCTGGAGATCGGCAACTTGATTTTGAACTTGGCAAATGTTTATATCCCTACAGTGGCTATCGATTTAATCCATCAGGTCTTATGAGAAATCTTCGAGAAAGTACAAATCTTGAAAAGGTGCACAGTACACAGCAATTTTTATCAAAAATTTCGAAATTTTTTAAAATATTTTGTCTTAATTTTAGATAAGGAAATATCACAAAAAGTATTACAATTCAAAGAATGTGTGCGTGGTAATTTGTGGGATTGTTGATACCCGGTCTATTTTCAAAGCACTTGAGCCAATTGTTCGAAAAATTATCAGAAAAGTAAGAAAAATTAGCTTTTTATTGACTTTTTGCTAAATTTTTTTTGCAATTCTTAGGAAGATGTTCCGAATGAGTGGTCCAGTCCATGGATAGATATTAATGAAATGCCAATTTTAAAAAATTCGATTTCAAAAACTATCACATATCCAAGTAATGATGATGATGACCAAGTTTTGATCTCAATTGCTTTTCAAGGACCTTCAAATCAGAACCAATTTGAAGAGTAAGTTACTTTTAAAATGTAAAAATCTTTGATTCTTAGGATTAGTAGGTAATTATCAAATTAGGAAAAATTTTCAGAAAAATTTGTAGATTTTTTATCCTATTTGCTTCAAGAACTGGGGGCTTAGTTAGTTATATTGTTTGGGTCTAAATTTGGCAAAATCTCAAGTTTTTTTGGTCGTTTTTTTTAAGCACTTTAAAATCCTGCTTTACAGCCCTGGTTAATCCAAAATGCTTTTCAAGTTGTAAAATTGAATCACAATTTTTTTTTAGTATCCAGGCTCTTTCTCTAGTTCTGGAATATTTCCTTGATGGTCCATTGTCACCACTCCAGAAAGCTTTTGTTGAAAACCAGGATCCGATTGCTAGCTCGGTTTTTAAAATACATTTAACTCGGATAAACTTTAGTTTTAGTTTTAATTTGACTAATTTTTAGATCAAATACTCGACTGCTGAAAGCACCAGATCAGTTTTCAAATTTATGCTCGAATCAGTTTCAAAGACAAGAGTCGATGAAGTTCAGCCTTTGCTCAAAAAAATCCTCGAAGATCACACAAATCCGGATATTTTTGACTATAATCGAATTTGTGATATGATTAGAAAATATAAAAGGGGTCCTTTTAAAGGTTTAAACCTATCAAATTTTTGCTCAATATTTTTCTAATATTTTTCTAAAATCTTGATTTTTAGGACATTTGAATCATCCACATGGAACCATTGCAAAAAGTGTAATTTCTGACTATCTTTTTGGCGAAAATGGTCCTAAAAGGGTATTGAAATAGAAACTATTTGCTTATATAAGGACACTATACCTATAATATTTATTACTAGTTCCAAGCTCGGCTACTTTTACCAGAATCAATTGAGAAATTTTTGGACAACGATTCTACTTATTGGACTGATCTTATAGTGAACCTTATTTTGAATCAAAGTTGGATAACTGTAATTGCTGTCCCAAGTACTGATGTAAGAAAGAAAAATTGAAAATTTTATATTAATTTAATCCATGTTTTGATTAAAAATCCAGGATTTCAAAAAACTCAGAGCGGAAGATAAAATTCGAGTTCAAAATCGAGTTCGAAAACTTGGAAAAGATGGAAGTTTGAAAGTTTTAGGTGATGCTTTGGATTCTGCGATTTTGGCAAATACTGTAATTTACTTTATGATAAAATTACTTGATCAAAATTTAAAAACTAAAATCCTACAAATGACCCCATATATACGAGTATCTAACAATGAGTATACTTAATTTCAATTTAGAAACCAATACCTGAAAGTTTATTGAGAGCCCTCAAAACTCCAGATCCCAATAAAATAAACTATCATAAATTACTTCGATACGAAGATCCTGATTTTGCTCAGTGTGACTGTAAAGTCGTTTTTGATGATGTCCAGTCGAACATGATTTTCGTAAGTTTGAAATTTTTAATTGTAACAAAAATTTACACAAATTTTGAATTCTTTGTGTAAAAGGTAAATGTCTTGCTGGACACAAGCTCCGTAAAACCAGAATACCGAAAATATCTGCCAATTTTTTGTGAAGCTCTGATAAAATCACCTGTGAAACTTGAGGATGGGACCCTTATGACCTATGACAAGGTCATCAATGGACTTGATAGCGACTTACTTTTCTATTCGACCTCATTTGGATTGAATGTGTCAGCCACATTTCCACGTGGAGAATTCTGTCATATTTTGGTTTTAGAATTCAAGGTATACATAGGGTATACACCTAGTTATAATTACACTTAATTTACTAATCAAAATTTTTTTAATTTTTAGTTTGAATTGAACAAAATTCAAGAAGGATTTGCTTGGATTCATAAACTGTTATGGAATATTCAATGGAATTCTGAATGTCTCATTTCTTTGGCTAATAAAATGTCTAGTAATATTAACAATTATAAAACTGCTGGAACTCAAATCGCTACTAATTTAGTCACAGATCTGCTCTATAAAGAAAGTATGTATACGAGTACCTACCTTATAATTTTTGAAAAAAATTTCAAATTTTAAAAATTATGTAGATAGCAATGTGCATGCTTTTGGATACTTTAGACAACAAAAATTCCTTGATGAACTCGCTAAAACTTTGGCTAAGAATCCTAAGTAAGTTTCAAATTTTTTTACACGAATTTTTTTGCATGATTTTTGTAAATTTTTTCAGAAATTTGTCATCGCCAAATGGATCTTGTTTTTGTGCCTTCAGAATGAAACCTAAAGCGGCAAATCCTGATAAAATTGAAGATTTTGATATTCTTGAAGAAATTCTCAACACTTGTCTAAAGCCTACTAATATGATGGTTCAAATCATTGCAAGTTGTGACAAACTGAAAGAGAAAAGGATCGACTTGAACTCGTTACTTGAGACTACATTTACTTTTCAGACGAGAGATATTGGAGACAAAAGGTAAGGAATAATCTAAAATTTTCAAAATTTCTAAAATATTTAAAGTTTTCGAGTGTTTTTATGCAAATTTATGCAAAGTTTTTATGCAAATTTTGGAATTTTTTGATAGAATTGCAAATCAATTCGATTACTACTGGATGAAATATGAGCAAGATTTGTTCAGTAGTCCGAAGGAGATTGTTTTTTCTGGTGGGGATAATTTTGGACATTTGAGGATCTTCATACCTGGACTAAAAAATTTTGACCATCCTGACATGCCAGTGTTGGTCATTGCTCTAGCTTATTTCTGTCAATATGGAGGTACTTATTTTAAGAGAATTCGTGGTGGTAAGACCAACTATGGTTTCCGGATTGACATGCGGATCACCGAGGGTTTAATTTTCTTCAAATTGCTCATGTCAACGGATACTTTGAGTGCTTATAAAGCAGTTTCAGAACTCTTCCAATCTCACCTGGAAAATGACAAAATGTGGGATGAAAGTATTCTGGAGTCTGTGAAGGGGACTTATATCTGTGAATTGGTTGGTGAAGAAGATACTCCAATAGGTATAATAAGATCTCAAAATTATATCATTCTGTAGAATTTTAGAAATATCAAAATTTTGAGAATACTCGTATTTTCAAAAATAGCCTAAAAAGGATCTTGATCAGAAATTGGAAAATTTTGATTTTTACACTTTGACAAGTTTTAATCAGGATTTCCCAGTCACTAGATTTCTAATCTAGAATCAATTTTCTTGAAAAATTCAGACTTTCTTGATCAAATTTTTTTAAATTCTTATCAAAATTTTGGCTTTTTTTGAAGCGATTTCTCATTAAAATTGATATTTTGGAGTACCCTACCTAAATCTAACTAGGTACCTATAGATAGCAAATGTCCTCAAAAGCTCATTTTTTAAACTACTTTTTGATATTTAATTTAGGTTTATCTAAAGCATCATTAAATGCTTACTTTCGAAATGTTCCTGGTGATTTTTCCAGGTAAAAGATGCTGCAAGAATCCTACCTATTTATTCAAATATTTTCAGCTTATGTAAACTATACCTAACTTATTTTTAGGCAATTAATCGCAAAAGTCTCTCAAGTTCAAATCGACCAAGTGAAGGATGCATTTAAAAACTATCTAGCCTATCTCTTCACCAAAAAGAACAACTGTGTGATGGTCTGTCCCAAAGATAAAGTCAACAAATACATTTCTGGATTCAAAGAGTTGAGTCATTTTAATTTTTATGCCAAAATTTGAATCTTTTCTTCAAATCAAAAATACATTTTTTTATAGATTTGATAAGAAATTCAAACTTTTGCCATCACTGGATAATTGCTCACTTTGTAAATCTCCAAATTTTGTTGGTAAAGACCAGCCGGTCAACAGTGGTTCTATACAAAATATTAATGATGATTTTGGTGATTCTTCAGCAAATCCTTCAGCACAACAGGCTGGAAGTCAGGCTCGAAATTAGAAAAATCATAAATGTAGACCTAATTAATCCTGTCGATATGATCTGCAAAATTATTTTAGAAATTTTTAATTGATACTGATAACTGTACCTATTGAAATTAAACTATGTATTTGGTGAATAAAAAACAATACTAATTGAAGAAGTCTGATTAATGAATGAAATCAATGAAATATTTCTATTTTTATTAGATGGAAATTTTGAATTTTTAAAAATTTAAATCTAAAATTGATATTTTTATGCAAGTTTTAAGGTATTTGAGGTCATGCTTTTAGGGTACATTTCCAACCATTTAATCAAATTAGTCCCCTATTCAAAATTAGAGATTTTTTTTCAAATCATTCAATTTTTTTAGAATTTAGAATTTTAGAAAATTTAACTTTTGACCTCCAAAAACGTAGATATTTGAAGGTTTTATCCACTAACACATAAATCATTGAAATTTCATGAAACATTAGAAATATTTTACAAAATCAAGGAACCATTTCCTTGATTTTTTAGCCTTCAGTTCTGACCAATTTTTGACCAAAATTTTTGACTTGACTAGATTTTGGATTCTCAAAAACCTTTCCAAATTGGAAATATTTTGGCTGGATTTTCAAAAATATTTCCAAATTGGAA
>JAQIXA010004842.1:0-10513 GCA_034699045.1 Nanhermannia cf. coronata Gr-Ori-00579 | reverse complement strand
TAGAGCTTGATGAGCTCTATCGAATGATATGTAGCTTTGCCTTTTTATTTGGCGGGAAGTTTTGAAAATTTCAAAAATTTTGGATTAAAATAAAATAAGAACTATTAAAATTAAACTATATTTATATAAATTACCTTGTAATCTGAGGGTGCGGGCTTTCGTGAGGGTAAAACAGTTTTATTTTAATACATATTACCCATATGTTATTGAAAGTTTATGAAATAAAAAACTGGATAACCTTTTGAACTATGAATAATATTAGTGATTTATTTTCTGTAAAAAAATAGCCAGATGCACAAGTTTTTTTCAGTAAATTCTTTAAATTTACTGAAAATCACATGAATTGAATATATGATTTTAATTATCATGAATTTTATCATTAAAGTGGACCATTTTCAGTAATTTTTTTAATTTTCTGTAAATCCTTTCATTTGAAAATCTTACCAAGATTACAAAAGGTTCGAGTTCAACTTAAAAACTTTTAATAGAGCTTGATTAGTACGAAAATATGTGTTTTTACCTAAGTTTAAGTTCTAAGTTGGGTCAACTAGCGAGATTTGTAAAATAAAAATAAGTAATTTTGAGTTACAAAAAGCTCTCACATCTTCAAAATTTAACTTTTTATGAGATTTTAAACGCTTTTTAAACGATTTTGAAAAAATATAACGTGATTTCATAATAAATTATTGAAGGGTAAATTGAAATTTTTAATTATATTCAAACTTTAAAAAAATCAAAATTTTCATGCAATTTTAAATTAAAATATATCCATGTACATATAGCAATTTATTTTATCTTGATCTTGAGGGTCTTTTATCTTAAATTTTAGAAGCTTTTTAAAAAATATTTTTTAACAACTTTCAAGTTGAAAAATTGGATATGTATTTGTAAAATATGATTTTGATAAGTTGCTAACTTTATTATTATTTTTAAGAAATTTGTGATGCAGGGCCCTCTCGAATCATCATCTAATATTATTTCATAAATCATTATTTGTTTATATCAATATATCTATATTGATACAATTAATCTATTTATAACAAAAGTATTCATTTATATTATGTGGACGAGAGAGAAGAGAGTGCTGTCTGCTTTTATACTTCGACTTAAATAGCTTGTGTAAAACTTGAGCTCTAAACTCTAAATTATTATAAAATCTATCCTCGATTCAAGTACATGCCGAAAGGCAAACAGTCTCACTGCATAAGTTCACATAAGATCATTTATTAAAGTAAATAGCAGTTAAATATGTATATTCTAAAGTTAGGTAGTAGTTAGTAAATACCCCGGGATAGACTAACTCTTGGTTTCAAGAGTTGAGATTTAGCCGGGCACTCTGGAGAGCGAGGATAGATTAGGTCGTCCAAAACCGAGAATGACATGTTTTATCTCAAGTCACCCCAGAAAGAAATCTCAGAATCACCATCCTGTAGGTGACCCAGTGTCTTGACATGTCATACGGCTCAGTTCATACAAATATCGCTGAAGCCCTCAAAATGAGATACCATTGTGTGAAATTTTGGGGGGTCGTCATTCCCACTTAATCAGGGAAGAATGGAACCACCAATGTACATATCAAGAATTTTTTAACAGAAATGCGGGTAAAATTGATGAAACCCCACCCTAATCTCCAACCTTAGATCACCTGTGACATTTGGGTAAAAAAAATTTCAAAAAAAAATTTTGGGGTGAAGATATACTGTTATTTATTGGAGAAGATGAGGTATCAAGTCGTTTTTGAGCATTTTTTCAGTGCTCCAAAAGACGCTTCGCTGGACGTCATGGCCAAATGGCAGGAAAGGGTCAAGTGGTGCAATGTAGTTCTATTGAATTACTTTTAACTGCTATATAATTATTTTTTATTTAAGTATCACACGAGCACAATTAGACCGAACTTTTTGAATAACCCATTATTTTGTATTTCCAGTAAATTTTAAAACTTTACTGTAAATCCATTAACCATAATTACAGGATAGTAAACGATTTTTGTAATTTTTATCAATTGCATCATAAAATGATCATGGAACTCCATAAAAACTGGATTTTGGATTTTGATAAAATTTCTAATAATAACACCCAAGTCCCAACCCAAGTCTAATAACACTCATGTTTTACTAAAAATCATCACTAACCGATCAAATACTGATATTTATACTTACTCGTATTAATTTTTAAAAGTTTAGTTAATTTAATTTAAGTTAATTTAAGTCTCCGATTTAAAGTGACCATTTTTTCGGCTCATTTTGACCCCAAATCGGCTCTTTTTCTTTCCAAAAAGGATCAAACTCACTCCAATTAGCACAATCAAATTCTGGCATAAATATTCTTAAAAAGCATAATTTACTTATCGTATTATATTGAAATTAAGAGATAGGGCAATGATTAACTCTAACTATAAAATACAAAGTAAGAAAACTAACATTCATAAATCTTGATTCTGTCTTAATAGCAATTTTCGGCAATTTTATCCTATTTTTGTGAATTTTTTTAAAATGATCTATGGAATGCTAAAGTAATTATATTAGTAGCTCACAATCAGAAGAAAGTAATTTGAGTATAACCGAAAATACTGTAAATATTGTTAAAAAAAGAAATGGAGGACTATTTGTTGTACCAATTGGTCGACCCTCAAAAGCAAGAAATGGACTTCTTATTCAGTAATTTGCACTTCTTATTGAGCAATTTAAAAAAAAAAAAGTTCAACATGACCATATAGTAATTCTAATGTATTACAATTTTGACTTTCATTTATTTCATTAGTATCTGTCTCATAATTTTACTTTTATTTCTTTGTTAGGCGAATAGCAACCATGGGATGAATAATATCTAGTGTAAATTTAATGATTATTATAGAATAAAAAATATTGGTATATATTTTACTTAAGTTTAAAGTTTGCTCGCTCTAATTGATTAAAAAACAAATATTATTAGGATCAACACTAGGGAAGTTATTAAATGTATATAATTCTAAATATTTAATAAATATTTAAACAACAAAGTAATTATTATATGTAAATGATATTACTCTTTATATATATATTAATTTTTACTATAATAAAAGTATGTATGTATTGATAAATAAAATTTGAGTTGAAATTTACTTGTCTTGTATTTGAAATAATGTAATGTAAACTTCGCCATATTTGATTCTTATGTGAACAGTTGGTGAATACCAGGCTGATATCATACAACTCACAACACAATTCCAATATTTATCCGAATTTCCATATTGAGCATCAAACTTTTCCTTGATATACTTGGCGATTAACTAATAAATAGTAATAATAATATTTTAAATATGTACTAATATTTGGGCATTAAAATAAATTACTGAAGCTGAGCTGCCATTCGAAAAACCTGCTATGATTGTATTTTTAAGAAATG
Organism: Nanhermannia cf. coronata Gr-Ori-00579; assembly: GCA_034699045.1. NCBI lineage: Eukaryota > Metazoa > Arthropoda > Arachnida > Sarcoptiformes > Nanhermanniidae > Nanhermannia > Nanhermannia cf. coronata Gr-Ori-00579. Next base: position 7,129 of record JAQIXA010004842.1, on the reverse strand, counting down.
TATCTTTTTCTGTTGGAAAACTTCCCCTATGGTCAATTACGTAATCCCTTTTATCCAAATCATTTGATCTACAAATATCAAAAAATTTATAAATTTACTAATGAGTTGGAAAATTTTTAGTTTACCTACATTTATTTGCTCTTAAATGCAAAGTTATACATATGCACAAATTTCAGCCAGCCTACATGTCTTTCAAATAATATGTTTTTGAATTAAAAATTTTCTACCCTGAAATAACGTCATCTAATGAATAATTCCTTAAATTAGACAAAAATTGTACAGAATTGATTTGGTTATAAATAATAGAATTTGATGATTCCATAGGATTCTTTCAGTGGTTGAATTAAACATCCACAATACGCCATAAACTTACTAAAAGTAGCAGTCTGACGGGGCATCCTGCAATACCCCCAAAAAAACAGACTCTAATTAGCTACTATTGATTTGGCCCATTTGAAACGATATGCATTTAATTAGCCATAGCTTTTAAATAAATTAATATAGAATCAAGGTTTTTCACTAATTTGTAAGATTACAAGCGGACCAGCAAACAATAGGGTACCCCACCACATGAAGAGCCTATTTTTTTCCGAAAAAACCTATTTTTAGTCAAAGGTCAACTTACGAGGGTAAGTTTTAGCAATTTTTTTAGAATTTTAAAATTTTGTGATTAATCAATCAGTTTCATCCTAAAACTATCACTGATGACGGGAAAAAAATCAACCGCCTGATTATGTTATATGATTTAAAGGCCTCGCTCGCCTCGCTTGCCTATTGATAATTGATATCTTGTTTTTTTTTGAATAAAAATTTAATATTTAATTACTATATCGATTTAAAATAGTGGAAAAACTTACATTTTAATCTCTGCTACACATTTAGTGTATGACGTCTCTCTAATTAATATAAAAATATGTACAAATATTAGGACAATCGGATAAAAAATAGGGTAATTATTATAATATGTAAATTATACAATCAAACCCGGTTATAACATCCCCCAAGGGGCCTTAAATATCGGACGTTATAACCGAGAGAGGTCATACATATAACTCTTTATATATATTAAATTTTAATAGAATTGACGTATATTTATATAAAAAAATATTTATTTAAAATTTTACTTGTCCTGTATTTGAAATAATGTAATGTAAACTTCGCCAAATTTGATTCTTATCTGAACAATTGGTGAATACCAGGCTGATATCATACAACTAACGACACAACTCCAATATTTATCCGAATTTCCATATTGAGCATCAAACCTTTCCATGATATACTTGGCGATTGACTAATAAATAGCAATAATAATTTAAATAGTAATATTTGGAAATTTAAAAAAAATTACTGAAGCTGTGCTGCTATTCGCAAAACCTGCTATGATTGTATTTTTAAGAAATGTATCTTTTTCTGTTGGAAAACTTCCCCTATGGTCAATTACGTAATCCCTTTTATCCAAATCATTCGATCTGCAAATATCAAAAAATTCACAAATTTGCTCATGAGTTGGAAATTGTTAGTTTATTCACTTGAATGAAAATTATAGATACGCGCAAATTTCAGAATACATTATGTTTACATAATATTTGAATTATTCTACGCTAAAATAACGTAATTTAATTAAATAAATCCTTAATTTAGATAAGAAAATCCTAAAACTTGGTTATAAACTTGAAATTTGAATTTGATGCCAATTCTAAAACTGTTTTTTAATTTAAACAAAAAAAACCTTATATCCATCAGACCTAATATATAAGGATCTTTAATTTTAGGGGGATGATGAATTAAAAACACACAATACTCCATTAACTTATTACTATAAGATAGCAATCTGGTGGGAAATCCTGCAATACCTCAAAAGCAAGACACTAATTAGCTACTATTGATTTGGCCAATTCGAAATGATATGCATTTAATTTATCTTTACCTTTTAAAATACTTAATACAAAAAAATTTTTTATTAACTAATTTGTAGATTATACTTATAAGTAAACATAAAAAGTCAATGTATTTGGAATAATGAGATATATGTATTTCAAAATATTAGAGCTTTTGAAGAGTGTTAAGCCTACCACCCCCTAAAAGAAATAGGGTTATTCACAGCGATTTAGTGCTATATTATAAATTAGCTAAGGAAGCGATGAAGGTATCTCTATTTTTCACTCATTTTCAGAAGTCAACGTATATTTTCTGGTTGAAGGACGTCAAATCTGGAATCTCCGTAATTGATAATCCTTAAGCTATTTAAACCTCATATTTGATATTTTCCTATTTCATTAACATAGGGTATCCTTAAAGAGTTCCCTGAACCCCAAGTGGTGGGGCAATCTGAAATATTTGTCTAGCATGCAGATCACTTTTAGACTCTGTTAGCCTTCTTATTATCAAAATTTGGGTAAAATTGGTTTTCGAGTTATCCCGCGAATAAATAAATAGACATAAAGACAAACAAACAGACGGACAAAGAACAAGCAAGGCAAAATTACGGTTTTAGTAAAATCCACGGTACTCACGGTAAATCCACGGCGCAGTGTTGCCGAACCTATTTTGCCGTGAATATGCCGTGGATTTGCCGTGGATTTTTTTTGAAAAATTTACAAAAAACCACACGCCGAGGATTTTCGAGACACGCCGACCGTTTAAAGGCCCAACGACCAACGACCACGAAACTTTCGTTAGCGCGCTACCCCAAAATCGTAGGTCGTTAGCAAATTGATAGCAATTCTCTTTAGCGCGGTGCTATCGGGGAGAGGTATATTTAGGCTCCTTTCCTAATAAATATCCCAACTAATTCAATTTGAAATTTTAATTAAAACCTTTAAATCCCTATAATTTTATGAGATTTTTTAATTATATTTTTAGGACATTTACTTGATTATCTTTAACAATACCATTTAATATCTTATTTGAATGGAAAATTAAATATTTAATTACTATATCGATTTAAAAAAGTGGAAAAACTTACATTTTAATCTCTGCTACACATTTAGTGTATGACGTCTCTCTAATTAATATAAATATGTACAAATATTAGGATAATCGGATAAATAATAAGGTAATTATTATATGTTACACTATATAACTCTTTATATATATATATTAAATTTTAATAGAAATAAAGTATATTTGTATAGAAAAAATATTAATTTTACTTGTCTTGTATTTGAAATAATGTAATGTAAACTTCGCCATATTTGATTCTTATCTGAACAGTTGGTGAATACCAGGCTGATACCATACAACTCACAACACAATTCCAATATTTATCCGAATTTCCATATTGAGCATCAAACCTTTCCTTGATATACTTGGCGATTGACTAATAAATAGCAATAATAATATTTTAAATAGTAATATTTGGAGATTTTAAAAAATTACTGAAGCTGTGCTGCTATTCGAAAAACCTTCAATGATCGTATTTTTAAGAAATGTGTCTTTTTCTGTTGGAAAACTTCCCCTATGGTCAATTACGTAATCCCTTTTATCAAAATCATTTGACCTACAAATTGCAAAAATAAAATAATAAATTTACTAATGAGGTGGAAATTTTTAGTTTGCATTTTTTGCTCGTTATGTAAAATGCGATTAGATATATGTACATATTCCAGCCTACTTTTCTTTCACATAATTGAATTAAAAATTCTCCACATTTAAATAACAGTATGTTTCTAAGAAAATAATTCCTTAATTTAGTTTTTGGGTATACATTTGGCATTTGATGTCAATTGTCAAACTGTGACTTGGTTCCTAATTTTGGCAAAAGTATCAATTTTTATAATAAATTGTAAACATTAAAAAAGGCGTTTAATTTAACATATAATAACCCCTTTTAAGATATACATAGTTACAAAGTTTTCTGTTTTAAGTCCATTATTATTTTTTAATATACAAAAATTATAATATGAGATTTAAATGAATGAATTGTTTGCATGTTTAAAAGACTCAAAAATATCCCACACTTAAGCAATAATCCATGTTAAAATAATAAAAAAAAATCAATAAATTTGTATATATTAGATTTAATTTAGAGAATGGGGTTAATTTTATGAGCTGTTTGTCATCGTGGAGAGTACAAGCCCTCATTATTCAATTTTGCTTGTACTTTGTCAGTCTGTATACAGGTTTGTTAGCGGCAAAACTTGAAAAATACAGGACTGATTTTACGCTAAATTTGGCATAAAGGGCCCTTACATGCTCGACAAAAAGGTTAAGCATGCACAACTATATCCTGTGAGTGTCATTCAGTCTAAATTTGGTTAAAATTGGTCAAGTTGTGTTTGAGTTATCAACAAACAGACAAAGTGCAAGAAAATTTGAATAGTAAGGGCTCGTTTCGCTCGCCAACAAGGGGGTATGTGCCTAATTTGGAAATGTATTAGCTAAATATAATGTTCAAAAAAATCATTTGGATTTGATCTTCGCTAATATATTTTCAAATTAGCTTTAAAATTAACAAATTTTAAAAATTTTAAAAATCTTTAAAATTAAAGTTTTATTTAAAAAAGTAAACCCATTCAAACAACGATAGAATCCTTCTGTCTTATAAATAAATTTAGTTTTTGTGAATCCATGACGGTTGTTTGAGTAGGTTTACTTTAAAATTCAAATTTAATTTTGAAATTTTTACTAGGGTGTGCTTCGTGTTTAAGCATAATGACCAGAGTTTAAGATTTAGTCGCTTCACGGTCGCTTCACGATCTTTCTGAATTAAATGATTGACATAAAATGACCAAGAATTGACGATGGCAAGGTAATCTGAGGGAGCTGAAAATAGTCTCAATCGACTACCCATAACCCATAGTCGATTACCTATAAGTATCCATATTTTGTGTCATTCTGAAAAAATATTGAATTTATGCAGGTACTTAACCTCCGATGGCACAGTGTAAGATAAAAAAGCACTTTACAATTAATAATTAAAAATTTCAAGGTTCATGCATTGTGCTCTATACTTTGATGAGTATTTTAATTGATTGTTTGTTCAAATCGGTCCATAAACAAAAAAAAGCCTTATAACCATTTGAAGCAAAGTCTTGACTTCTCTATTTAAGAGATGGAAATACAAAACGGAAATGACCTTTTAAACACCAAGGAGTCCTCCAATCTGAAAAAGATTTTAATGGTTGGAAAAATTGGCAAAATTCTAAATCCTTTTTATTTCAACTTTTTTTAAGGACATATATACATACATATTGAATACATTCTCTTCTCATCGTCTTGCAGACTCAGGAGAAAAAATGTAAGTCTGTTAATTATTATGAAAATATTTTGAAATCATAATTTTATAAGTAGGGACTAGAATTTCCAATAAAAATTGATTTTTTGGAAAACTTTAAAATTAATTTTTCCTAGAAGGCATAATTTAATATAAGACGATTATCAATTCTTGTTAATCTTAAGTAAATTACCTTTGACTAGTTATCTGTGATTGACAAATTTGTGTGGATCCATTTAAATTACTAAATTATATAGAATATTCAATAGTAAATTAGATTTTTATTTAAAATATATATATTACTGAAATTATAAGAATATACAATACAATAAAAAAAACTTTACCGAATGGTTAGGTCCTTTTCTTGAATTGTTATGTCCTTTTCTTGAATTGAAGACAAATGGTCTAACTTTTCCTTCTCCAAATTTCTAAATTTAAATATTTTTTCCATTACTTAGGTATATATATATTGATACATAGGTATACAATACTAGGATTTAATCACCTCACTAGAAGTGGTTTATAAATTTTGCGAGGAGAGCTTTGAAAATGACTCAAGTTACCCCATTTTTCGGGATCAAAGTTTAAATTACAGATAAAATTAAAGCTAATCCTGAATCGCCGTCATCGATAACCTTAAACTTAAGGACCACTTAAATCTCAAGTTATAGCATATTTCGAGTTCAAAGGCCAATTTTCGTGTAATAAACAGAAAGATATATAAACATATTACTACCGACAGACGGACAAAGTTCAAGCAAAGTTGAATAATAAGGGCTCGCTTCGCTTGCCCAATTATATAATATTTTTTTTCAAATATATCTCATTAACAATAAAATGTTATTCATAGCGATATTTTTCTATATTAGGAACTCAACCAATAACAATAACCATATCAAATATTAGGGCTCTAGCTTTAAAAATGAAATCAATAATTTCATTTTTTTCAAAATTAGGATTTGTCCTTTTAAAAGGTCAATTATTTAAATTATTATAGACATTTATAATTAATAGAAAACTAAACTTTAATTAAAATACAATTTTATCAATAAAAAATCATTTACAATTGTTTTTATGAAAAAATAAAAAGTTTGAAAAAAGGCCATTAAAGCAATTAAAACCCGAAGATATCCTTTACGGTGGGGGGGGGGGTTTGCATGAAATTTACATTTAAAAAATTTGTTTTTGCCCGTACAATACAAATATGAAAATATTGCATTTGGATACTCTAATCTATAACATATCCGATTGTTAGAATTCGATTAAAAAATACAATACTTCAAGAATACATATTTTCGTAATATGAATTTAGAAACATAGTATGTATGAATTAGGGTACTCGAAATAATAGCACGGTACAGAGTTTAACTACTTGTCCTATATAAAGGCTTTTAATTCGATTAGATTAAACATAATATATCTTAAGATTATTGATATGTAATATGTTTTAAGATATATAATTTAAATGATTAAAGTGATTATACCTGCTATACTGGTCTCTTGATTGAAAGCAAGTACTTTTAGCAAGAGTTTCAACGGTTATATACCTAAAAATATCGGTATGGATATTAGTTCTAAAAGTTTGTATTACTAATTTAATTGTTTTTAATGTTTTCAATAATGAATACTGTATAAATAATTAAAATTGACTATTTTGATTTTCCATGATTTGCATCAATAAATATATTTAGATATCAAAATATAGTTTTTTGACAAATATTCTATATTTGTCACAATATTTTATAAGAATTGTAAACACTTACTTGAGTAGGTATGTAAATTAAAACTAGAAAATTCCTTCTATCACTATCCCATAAAAATAAGGTAGAAGTAGAAGTTACTAGGCTTTAATCAACTCACTAGAAGTTGATTATAAATTGTGCGAGCAAAGCGTTGAAAATCTCATTTTTCGGT
>JAQIXA010004841.1:0-10513 GCA_034699045.1 Nanhermannia cf. coronata Gr-Ori-00579 | reverse complement strand
TTAAAATACTTTACATTCTTAGGTACTTTGCATAGTATTTAGGTATTATTTTGCCCACAAACTTTGTCACATCATTATTCTCAGTCCTTACTTTCCTCAAAATCAAGTCAAGTGTTTAGGATATTGTCATCATCTCATACTTCATACTTACATACTTCATGTATAAGTACCCTACTACAAGGTATCCCTCTATTTAATAGACTATAATTTGATTACTAAGAAAATAAATGCTTGTATTACGCTATAACGAGTAATACGAGTACTCAGAGTAGAGAAATATTTACCAATTTCTGAATGATTTTTTCGATTTTTAGATACGATTGAGGTAGCTGACAAATATTTGACAATTTACGAAAAAAGTCAAGTTTTAGCAAATTATTTGATTGAGAAATCTCTAAATCAAAAGGCCTTATTTGGAAGCTTAGCTAAGCAAATTTACCTAGTTGTTTTACTTTTGACAATAGTTTTTAGAGCTATTAGACTAACACCATTGTGATGTCTCTAAACATAGATATTTTGAGAAAGTATCTGTAATTAATAATTAATCATTTTTTCCTTGATGATTTCCCCCTTCAGGTGGACTAGTTCTTGATGGAAATGAATGGATTTGTGATTGTGATCTCGTCTGGGTTGGAGAATGGTTGAGAAGATGGCTTCGAGAATCATTTCAGTCTCATTCGACCGACAACATTCCACTCATCCATTCGATGTATGAAGAAATCCGCAGACCCACATGTCGGGATGGGAAAGGTCGAAAAATACCACTCATTGACCTTTACACCGATGAAATGTGCCATGCCCATGCCCTAAGTACTGGAACGACTTGGAAATTAATTCTAAATCATAAAATTATATCATACCTACTAATGTATTCAACCTTTTTACTACTATTACCTTTGCTACTTACTCTTAATGTTTCCTAAAATACAGATACTGATATATTAAAATGTTTGTTATAACTATAAGTAATATAGGTACTTATCTTGTTACTGTAAAGGTTCAAAGATCAAAAGTGTTTTTTTCTACTTACATTATTATAAAAAGAAAATGATGAAAGTACAAAGCAATAAATTATTTGTACTCTATGTCTATATTTACTAAACTAATGTTTACTACTACATAATACATACTGTTTATGCTTACTTACATATTTGCTTTACCAGTAGGAACTTGTATCATTTTCTGTTCTAGTCATATTTGTATTTACTTTTTCTTAAATTTCAAGAAGGGTTGAGGAACTTTTTTGGGGGGTTTTAAGAAAATCATCGATTTCTGATTTGGCATCATATTCTCATGAGAATTGATTCTTCTACTGATTGTACGTATTACATGGTTTTTCATGATAAAAATGAGGTAAAAAATGGTTTGAGGGCATTGTAGGTAAGTTAGTTGTAAGGATACATTTTTCACCCCAATTTCTATTTTCGAATTTTATTTATCGATTGGGTTGGATGAAATGAAACTATACTTGTAATTCTGTAGACTTGAATGGAGAAATGAAAATGAAAACCAACCTCATTACATATCAATTTATGGCTTTAATCGACTTGACTTACGATAGGTATACAGTCTCAATACTCAAATATAAAATATCCAAAAGTATCTAATCTAAAACTATCCAAAATTCTTTCAAAACTTAACTTGAAAAATCAAAAAAAAATTCTTAAAAGTATGATATTTTGAAAGTAAAGCAAATGCCTTATCTACGTATTTTGCCAATGCAATGTTCAGAAATCAGATCAAACTAGCAATATAAGGCAGATATTTCTTAAAAACTGAAATTTTGTTGCAGGGCACAGTCATTCAAAAGTATTTAAAGTATTCAAAAATTAGGAAAAAATGCAATTTTTTAGGTACCCTACCTACTCTATTAGATCAAAAAATTTGAAATACCTACATACATATTATATAGGTAACTTTTGATGATAAAGAAATTGTGACTTTTTTGAATTTTTGATAAATTGAATTTTGACTTGATACTCTGAGTAAAACCATCAACTTCTGACTTACGGAAAAGAAAAAAATATAAGTTAAGAATTCCCATCGAATCGAACCATTTCCCATTATTATAAGTATTATGGGGATATGAGAACATTACTATTACTATTGCATAGCATAGATTAGACATTAACCCCGAAAAAACCGCAGGTATCTTCCCATAAGAAAAAGTACCAGAAGAAGACTCAAAGTATTACTATATAGTAGTATATTGACTTGGAAATTTGGAAATAACTCAGGTGGATGGATCTCAGCCTGGAAATCTACTCATTAAAACCGTGGTAAGTTATTATATGCGGGTAAATCTCTAGATTAAAATATATTATTATTAGCACTAGCTAGCTACATACCAATATAATAGTAGGGAAAAGACATGGCTTGGATAAGTAGTACAATTATTAATGAGGAATATATTACCTTAATAATAATAAAATGCTCGAAAAAAGTAGAATGAATTTATTAGAGCGAAAAAAAACTTCCATAAAATCTATATAGGTATATATAAGGTATCTTACAATTTACAAGACAGGATTCAAGACTTGCAATTAAAAATGTGGTTTTTAGTCAAATAAATCGATTCCTTTGTATCGACTTGTACAAATCATTCAGAATAATTTAAAGGTTTTTACCTATAGCAAATACGATTTTTCAAATCCTGATCTGATAAAGAATTAGTTAAGCTACTGTACTAGTTAGTTATGCACCTACATTTGTAGTTAATTTAGATGTTTTAGAATTTGAGCTAAGACCGTGAGATAAGAATGGAGAAAGCTTTATCTTTTTTCTATTTTTTTTTACTTTCTCCAGTTGTTTTTGTACATCAACACGGCAAAAAGTAGAAAGTCCCTAAGTAAAATAAGATGATAAAAAATTCTAGGTAAGTATATAAGTGTAGTAGTAGTATATACTGCTGTGTTTGTGTTGTACTGTTGTGTAGTTAATTTTAAGACAGTTGAAACAAACTGAAAGTTCAATTTGATGGACATTTTAAGGGCAAATAAGAAAGATCTGAGATAAATTTACTTTTCCACAATTTGTTCCAATTAAAATGTACTAGATACTTACATACTATGTAATACTACACTACTACTGAAACAAATGTCTTCTAAATTGATATGTTTTAAAAATATAAAATGTATCTATCGTAAGTTTCTATTTAATTTTTAGAGGAAATTTTTCATCTGCTGCACCTAATGCAAAATTTTTGCATTTTTATTCAATTAAAGCATTTTATTAGAGAAGTCTTAAAATAAAAAAATAAGCATTTACTAATACTGATATCGGTATTTCGATTTAAAAGCAGCAACAGTTTAGAACTGATTTGATTAAAATCAAATCAAATCAAATTGTTGTAAAATTGAACCTTGTTTTTCAAATTTATTGAAAAATACAGGTAGATATATAAGTAAATATTCGTACAGTGTACGGTGCAAACTGCGGCTAGATCCAAAAACAATTGATTGATGTGAATATTTATTCAAATTGTTGTAGTACCCTATGAATGTGGGTATTTTGATGATTATTTGTTTATATAGGAAATCAAATACGGTAGATACTCGAAAATATAAGATAATTTATTATAATATCGATTTTCATTATCTATTTAATTATTAACCTACCTATTTCTCTTTTTGTGTATGACTAATCTTAAGAATAAGTTTACATTTTACTTAAAGAAAAGGCTCAAATCAATTATGTACCTACATTATAAGTAGAAAGCTACCTCCTTTCTACATTACTATTTAAGCATAATACTCTGTTTTACCAGAAATATTTCAAGGAAAATTGATTTTAGTAAGATATTATATAGGTATAATAAATCGGTTTTACTCTTACGAAAGCCCGCACCCTCAGAATACAAGATAATTTAATAAATACAGTTTAGTTTTAATAGTTCCTATTTTATTTTACTCCAAAATATTTGAAATTTAAATGTTTTTTATTTTTTATTTTTTGGAATTTTCAAAACTTCCCGCCAAATAAATAAGGCAAAGGTACACATCATTCGATAGAGCTCATCGAGCTCTATCAGAATATATTATATATATAGGTATGCCATATATGAACATAGAGGGATCATCCAAAAATAAAGCAAAAATCCTAATTTTTAGCGAATTTTCTCAAATTTTCCCGCCTTCCAGGTGAGGTAGGAACTCCAAAGTGTTATCAAATTTCGGGGTTTTCCCGCCCTATATGTGTGCCAATTTTGGGGTAAATCCGATTCGCGGTTCGGCCGCAAACGCGCGAACGGACAGACAGACAGACAGACAGACAGACAGATACATGTCATATCTGGAAAGTATATCTTTCAACTAACAACTATCGATTACGATTACTAGAATCAAAGATTTTTGAAAAATTATAAATTAATTTCAATTTTTGAATAATTTCAAATTTCAAATGCTATTTTAAAGCTTTTACATATCAGAATTTTCAAATAATGATAATTCTGATTCATGAAAATTATTAAGATTTTAAAAAAATTAGGTAATTTTTTTCGAATTTGAATATTCCATACAATTAAATTAATCAATAAATTGGTCAAATTTTTGATAAAGATTGTTTCAACATAGCATTCATGGATTATATTATTAATTTTTACATTATTATTTATTGATATAGGTAGGGTACTTAAACATAACATATTATTTATTATTATTCGCTTATTATCTAATGGTAAGTATTTATGCAGGTACGAGTTCTTATGTAATTTGAATTTAATTCTCAATTTTTTAAATTTACCCACGATTAGAATAACTCTATTTACGAAAATAAAAAATTCAAAAAGTCTATAAATTAAGATTTGCTTATTGTGACTTGTGAGAACTTATTTTTCTACTTCTAGGCACCAAGTAATATTGGTGGATGTCCTAAAACAATGTCAACTACTAATAAAATGATGGTCATCATCATTTGTGGTTTTTTCCAGAAGGGGGGAAAAGGAAATGATTATTACTATATCCCATTTCTACAGTTAGTTCCATTTATTAAGAAGGAAATAAGCCATCAACAGACTCAAACCAATATATACCCAAGTATCAGTAGCTGCAGTATAAACGAAAATAAGAGATAAGATTCAGATAGACAGGCAGAAATGCTCATATTATTTTCCGGAAATTTCCCATGAAATTCACCATCTGATACATCATCATTTGAGCAATTTCCCCCCTAAAAAAATTTAATCTCCCCTTTGTACTTTGTACAGTAGATACTTTAGATACCTTTTGCGATTAGGTATAGTTTTTACCACAAAGTAAATGGGAAATCAAAGAAATTTGCGTTTTTTTTACTTGATCAACCCCAACCCCTAAAAAGACTTAAGTACATACAATGCAATGAATAATAAAAATGAACTCATCTCTCAAGGAAATATTTTATTATTTACCTTTTCCAGTCAAGAATTTACTTTCCCCTAGAAAAATTCATTTTAGAAACAATTTCTCCAAGCGAAAAATTAGTTTGTTCCCCTATTCTAAACTATAGGTATAGTACTTATGTATGTATGTACATATATTGCTATACTATGTAGGTATTTCTGTCTCAAAAAAAAGTTTTTTTGATCTATCTAAATATGTATATAAAGGAACTTGTAGTAGTATTATGGTATTATGTATACATATTTCAAATTCAAATGAAATTTTATGATTGCCCCAAAAGATCTTGGCAGAACTAAGGATAAGCTTTGACGCTTTTTTCCTTAGCTGGATTCAAATTTACATTTTAGAGTTAAATATCACAGAAGACATTTTGCCAAATAAAAAATGTCAAAATTTGAAATATCGGAGATAACCAATCTTTGTACTATTTAAGTAAAATCCAAATTTGTTGAGCTTTTTTTTCATATTGGCAATTGATATCCAATTTTTATAGAAATTTTTATTTTTTTATTTAGGGTATTCTACAGATTTGGAGAAAAGCTGGCCAGAGCCAGAATACTCGTATCTTACTGAGTAGTTGACATTTTTTATGCAGATTTCAGACCTCGAGGTCATCTTTAAGTCAAGTTACTGATAGTATATACCTAGTTACTCTATTATAATTTTGCCAAATTTCAGAAAATTCAATTTTCTAAAAATTAAAATGTCAATATTTGGTCACAAAATCTCTCTTTCATTAAAAAATTGGTTTTGAAAAATGCTACACGACAATTTTAATTGTGAATTACGAACTTGTTTGTATTTAAGATTACCTATGTGTTTTTACACTTTGAGTAAATGTCCTAATTCTGACTAAAATAAAATGCATATATTATTATATAGAATTTGAGTTTGAGGCAAGTCAAAAACTATTCAAAATTCGAAGAAATAAGGCAAATCATATCATCATAATCCTGTAGAACTACTGTAGTACCCTACTCTACTTTAATAGTACAAGTATTGAAAACTTTTCTTTTTTAGGTTTCAAACTCTTAATATAGACATTTTTCTCAGGATATGTATTTTTAGACATATCTATCAGATTCTATTGGAAGAAATCAAGTCATGCGAGTCGAATTGTAGAATCAAAGATATGTGAAATGATCACGATATTTGATAAGAAGATTCAAAAAAAAAAAATTTCAAGGAAACAAATCTGTGATATAACTTTGTGACTACAGAAGAAGATTCGAAAATTTTGAATTTACGATAGAAAGACATTTCTTTAACTTTTATCTTTCTATACCCTACAAGGTACTACTCGTAGATCCAAATAATAGACATACCTATCCTATAAAGATACTTATTCTAGTAAGGTAGATACAGAATATAAAGGGTTGAATTTCTTTATTTAAATTGCATTGCAGTTTTCGAAAATCCATACTACGAAAGTATATAAAAAATCTAGCACAAGTTAACAGTAATAAATATATAAATTTTTCCACCTGAACGAAATTGAAAGTGGAAAAAGTTTTTGATCGAATTTTTGAATTTATTTTATTACCCATTGTAATAATCGTATTAGACAAAGATCCAAGATTTACATCCAAAATAATGTTTTAAGTATTTGCTTTTCAATTATCTTGTTTAAATCAAATTAATGATCTTACAGATAACAAAACAAGACATATTTTTTGATAAATATTTAGTTAATTAGGCCTTGTATCATCAGATCATTTTAAGCTAATTTTCTTTGATAATCATGGACGCTTTTGACAATTGATTTTGTCTCAGAATTAGTAAAAATGTCAATGATATAGACCTACTATCTGTATTTAAATTCTTGTAAAATTGAATCTAAAATCTGGATGAACTTAATCAAAATTAGAGTTTGACATTTCTGTGATTGATAAAATGACCTTTACCCCAATTACGTCTGTAATTATAAGCAATCGAGTACTTTTTTCGAAAGTTATGATGAATAATAAAGAAAATAATGATCAAAATATTCTTGAAAATATTTTGTTTTGTTTTTTTCTCCAATCTAAAAGAGAATTTCTCTGTATTTATAAACAATAATTGTATTTTTGGTCGATAAACATCACAATCATTATCGTATTCTGGTAGACTTTCCAGAACCAGAGTTCGAAAATAATATTTATTATTCAAATACTTACCTTCAGTACCTAGTACTAGGATTTAATTAACAGTTCATTTACAGTTAATTATTGAGAGGGCAAACCTTAAAAGACATCTCAAGTTACCGTATTTTTCGGGGCCAATTTAGAAATCGCCGTCTTACCCTTAGAACCACTTAAATCTCGTTTAATTTTTTTTCCAATTTGATTAACATGAAGAATCTTAAAGAGTTCATAGTATCTCAGAGATTTAGTTAAGATTTCTGTCGAAAACTAGACCTTATTAGGGTCATTTATGTCAAATTTGGTTAAAATCAGTCCAATATTTTTCGAGTTTTTCTGGGCAGAAAAACTAGTTTTTCGAGCAAAGTTGAATAGTTAGTGCTCGCTTCGCTCGCACAAATAGGTAGTACACAACTGTAGAAAGAAAAACAAAAGAAAGTTTATAATTATTCATTTCCATTTCCCATTAGTTACTCGAGAATTAATGAAGGGGAGCATATTCTTACCTTCAAATTTTCAAATATAGATATTTAAATTTGAGGAGTAGAGGTAGAGAGATAAGTTTTAGAGAAAAAGTTGTCCAAAATAATACTTGTCATCTACAGTTCATTTAAATTAACGAGTTTTTACGGTTTAAAAAACTACGAACGAAAGAAGGAGTTGAACAGGATTTGAATTTGAATCTAAAAATCTTGAAAAAAGTTTTTTCAAAAAGTTTCTCTCAAATCTTTTGAAGGAAATTGAGGAATATAAACTTTTTTCTTTTGAAATTTTTTGAATTCGATTCTAGAACATACCTTAAAGGTATGAAATTATAGATTTACATTTACAATTCAAAAATTGAGGTGAAAGGGTTAAGTAGGTTTGAGAAATCATTTTCTTTTTTGATTTGGGCCAAATTTTTTTTTATATTTCTATTTGTAGAGTAAGATTTAAAGCCAATTTGAGCCAATTGATTTTCTCTCAAAATCTTATAAAAATAATGGTCTTTTTTCAAGGTACTAATAGTACCTACCTACTTATACAGATAGTAAGATACTTAGGCCAAATTAAACGGGTAATTTTACTTTATTTTCTGATGTGGTCATCCATTTCAGACTGGGTGAAATAACAAAAAGAATTGGATAATCTTAAAGGGAAAAGATAACAAAAGGTCTTCGAGTAACGCCTAAATTGTGTTTTTGATAAAATTGGGCTATAAATGGAAAAGGTCACAATAAATGTTTTTATAAGGAGCAAAAAAGTCATACCTACTAGAGTATTACTTTGTTATAATCTCAATTTTCAATTCGAAATTATAGTTTTTGGTCAATAATCTAGTATAACAGTATACTGAAATTAGGACTCTATTTCCAAGGTTGACAATTTTGACGGTTTTTTTTTGTTTTACTTAACGAAGGGTACTTAACGAATTACAAATGAAATACCTTAATTAATATTGGGTTTATTTTCGTATTTTTCGTGGAAATTGGCATATATAATCTCGTACTTTGTTCCTATTTGGTAAAAAAATACACCTACAACTAGGCTTTAATCAACTCACTAGAAGTTGATTATAAATTGTGCGAGCAAAGCGTTGAAAATATCTCAAGTTACACCATTTTTCGGGGTCAAAGGTCTGTTTAAATTGATGTTAAATTTGGAATCTCCGTCATCGATTACCCCTAAGGCCACTTAAACCTTATTTTCGATTTTTCCCATTTGATTAACATGGGGAACACTTAAAGGGTCCCATGAGCCCAAGGGGTGGGGCAATCTGAATTTTTTTTTCAGCATGCACAACTAGACCCTATAAGGGTCCTTCATGCCAAATTTGGTTAAAATCGGTCAAGTAGTTTTCGAGATGCCGCGAACATACAGACAGACAAACAGACAGACATACAGACGGACGGACAAAGTTGAATAGTTCGCTCGCCCAAACACATCAATGTATCGTATCTTGTAAAAATTAACCCTTTTAAACATAAAAAATGCATATGGTTCAATTCGAATAATAATGTTTAAATACTCATCTGCTGAATTTTGAATAATTTTAGTAAAATATGCGGGATTATTTTTCCTGCTTTCATTTTCAACTTTCATCTGCTCCTGTTTGTTGACAAGTCAGATTGAAATGTCAAAAAATTCTGTCAAATACAATTTCCTTCAAAAAATAACTAGCTTTACATTCTACTGCTTTCACTTTCGGTAAGGGTTCTCAACTTCTTCAAGAACTATTTATTTACAAATTTCCATTTTAAATATAAAAGTTAGTGTTACTCGTAATAACTTTAGTGAAATTACATTTGCTACAGCAGAGGTGCATATGTTTCAATGAAACATTGTCAATTGAAAACTAATTTATTTTTGAGCAAATTCTTTATAAAAACTGTATGGAAAAAAGGGTCTTTCTTTTGACTGTTTATTCAATTTTGTGTAAAATTTCTTGAAAACCTCAGACCTCTAAAATCATAAGCCAATTTGCTTTAAGGTTTCAAATATTTTTCAAATAATTTCCTATTATTCTCTTATACCTTGAAAATTTTAGAATACCCAAAAACAAACCATAATAATCATACTATTCCTTTTGTAACAAAGAATTTTTAAGACCTTTATGTTGTAGATTTGAGTAGGTTACTTTCCCTACAAGCCAGTTTTCCTTAAAAAATGTGATTTAAAAACTTAATTAAAATACACACATGTTTTACATCTATTAAAGATTTGAAAACTTTTAGATATTTTTCACTCTAAAGTATTGAATGTGTTAAGAATGCCACATAAATATTATAAGTATAAGCAGTAGTTTAACTACCTACATACCAAGATATACTGGAATGTACTCGTATTCATAAAAATTCTCAAAATTTTCGATTCAAAAAGTTCATATTACTGAGGGGTGGGCAGCTTTAAAAAAACAGTTTAAAAAAAATCCCACACCTTACAGCTTTCGTTGATGAATTTCTTTCGTGTTCTCAATATGTTGTCCATGCTTCTCCGCGACGAGCCTCAATCTCCATTTCCATGATTTGTACACTTTTT
>JAQIXA010004840.1:0-10515 GCA_034699045.1 Nanhermannia cf. coronata Gr-Ori-00579 | reverse complement strand
GAGATTACTGATATAAGTAGACAGTATATAGGCAATTATTGCATTTACTAATCCAAATCTCCATTACAAAAAAAGGTCAAATCTTATTTATTTATTAAACAAACTTTCATTTTATAATCTGAAGATCCTTTATGTTATAAGTATGACATTTTAAACCTATTACAGATACAAAATATTTGCAAATTTTGTAATTTTTTCCACTTGACTGGTAGGACATTGAATAAAATGCGTATTTTTCAATTACCCATGGATTTTATACACCTTAGCTTAGCTTAGGTAGTAAAGGTTTAGGTTGCAATTTTTTTTGCCAAAAATTCTCAAAAAACTGTGCAAATTTACACATTTTCAAGTTGATTTAACGTAACTTTTTAGGCTCAAATATTTACATTTGAATCGCCGACAAAAAGTTGACATTTTTCAAGCTAATTTGTCAAACTTGACTTGGCCAAAGAAGTGTACAGACTAATTGACAATTACATAACATAATTGACAATTGTTTCAAAATTTGGGTCTATAAATACTTGTATAGAGATAGTATAAATAGCCAATTATTTACTTTTCATGTCAAGCTATCCATTTCTAATTTGTAATTTCTCAGAAATTACAAAAATTGTGCAAAAATTCAGAGTTTGAAAAAAAAAACTTGCTCAACTTTTTATCACAATCGAATATAACAGTTATATTTTACTTTTATTTTATAAGTCGAGTTTTTTTGTTTCATTTTTCGATCGAAACTCTTATTAATCTTATAATCTGAATCTGAATCTTATAAAATCATATAAAATTTATAATAATCTGTTATAAAAGGGCACACTTGCAGGTTCTTAATGCACTCAAATTTTCAAATTTTCAGTAATTTATGAAATTAGATGAGATTTAAGGTATTCTCAGAAGACCTAGAGGTCTGAAATCTAGCTAAAATACAGATTATAATCTTGGGAAATAGATATAAGACTTATTAGGACACTTTTCCCAAAGTTTGGAACTTTTTCTAGATGTATCTTTAGATGTAAAAATTTTGAATTTATAGGCATTTCAAATGACAAAGCCATAAATTACACCTGGATTCATTTCGATTTTAAAATTTTAGTATTCAGAAACATTTTATTCGGTTGGTAAACTTTACCTTGTGGTCATTATAATCAGGTACTACTGTAGTATCTGTATTCTGTAGTCGTTAGAAAAATCATAAACACAAGTTTATGTTTGTGATGAGTTGATTGACTTGAAATTTTGAACTTGATCAAATTCAAATAAATGACAGATTGGAGATTTCGAAGAACCATCAGATTTGCAAAATATCATCAGGTTCCTCATGATGTACGAGTTACGAGTATTGTTAAGCTGACTTAACAATGGTTTCATCAATCTTACTCAAAAATTAATGGAAATATTCTATTATTATTCTAAATACAGTCAAACCTCTATATAAAGATCTTGTAAAACACTCATAATGTATTCTAAAGTATTGGAAAAAGTACTTTTTGATTCTTTTTTTTCAAAATATCTAACCCAAACTCTGAAATTTCGTCAAAAATAAGCCAATTTTTATGCAAAAATAGTTCTTATATAGTTCTTATATACTGTAATTACAGAATTACAGAATTCTTATATAATTAGTAAAAGGATACATTTTTGGGAAAAATGCGTTTAAAAGGTAGGTACTTTATACATAGGGAAAGCTGTGGATTTTGGATTTTGAAAGTTATTTTAATGAAATATCTTGAAATAAATGTTATTTTTAGCCATGTTTTGAGAAGTTAATTTTACAAAAAATAACGGATTTGGCAAAATTGAGCCTTAAATCTGTACTTGAAATTGCCAAGTATTATGTAGTGTTTTCTTTAATAAGTGATGCAAGAATTATTGCAAATTTTATGATTAAAAAGTTATGATTTAGAACCCACCTGTAATGATGTACTATATCTTACTTCATTTTTTTAATTGCATTATCATCATCATGATCTTATGCTTTATATAAAGTGGAATAATGAACCCTTAAAGCTTTTTATTAACTTTGCAAAATTAAGTCCAAATTGAGCCTAAATACCAGTAAACTATAAAAAAATATTTTTTTCCTTGCAGTTCTCAATGTAGCTCTTGGTAAAGCACCTATGCAGTCTTCTGTAGCTGGAAATGGAGTACCACAGAAAGGTAGTTTGTAAAATTTGTAAAAATTTTCAAAATTTTATATTTTTTGTTTTTATAGCTGTTGATGGAAGTCCTGCCAATTTCTTCAATCCAAATACCTGCTCTTTAACCCAGCCTGAAAGAGCACCATGGTTTTACATCAATTTGCTGGAACCTTATATGGTTCAGCTCGTTCGACTCGATTTTGGAAAATCTTGTTGTGGTGAAAATGGAGCTTTAGAACCTGCATCTATTGGTTAGTTCGCTCGGGGGTTTTAAAAATTTAGATTTTCGGATATTGTAAATCAGAACCAGGGTTGTCAAAAAGTTGACCTTTTTTGGACCATTCTAATCGATTTTAATATCAATACATGGAAGCTTAAAGCTATAGTCAAATCTGAAAAAAAAATTTGAGACATTTTTACAAATTTTTATATGCATATGGCAGAATTGATTTAGCATTTTTTCAAAAATTTGACCAAAAAACTTGGATTTTCTGAAATTGGATTGATTTTTTTGGCTAATCTCTAATCTACTATTTTTATAGTTGTCCGAGTTGGGAATAATCGACCTGATCTTGGTGTCAATCCAGTGTGCAACAGATTTACAGGGGTTATAGAAGGTAAATTTTTACAAAATTTTGGAAATTTTTCCAGATTTTTAATTTTTTTTTGCTATTTGTAGAGGGAAAACCATTATTCTTGCCTTGTAATCCACCTATGTAAGTACCTACTTAAATTTTGAAAAGGATTTTTTTTAAATTGTGATTTTTCTATAAAAGTGCTGGAGCCTTCGTATCCATTCAGCTTGAAGGACCGCCAGGAAATGTACTATCAATTTGTGAATCCTTTGTCTACACTGATCAAGCTTTACCGATTGAAAGATGTCCACAATTTAGAGATCAGCCCCCAGGATCAACTGTAATTAAAATTTTTAGAAAATTTTGATTTTTTTTTTACAAAAATTTTGTTTTTTAGGCAACTTATAATGGAAACTGCTATATATTTTACAATCAACAAAGTCTGAGATTCGAAGAGGCTCGAGCATTCTGTCATTCTCGTGGTGGATCACTTGTTGATGATTCGAATCCTGCTTTACAAGGTAACCATTACTTCTGAAATCCCAAAAATTCCAAATTTTTCAAAATACATAAAAATGAGATAATTTTCTACTAAATTTCCGATCTAAATTTTTCGAAATTTTCTAAATTTAAGTAGTTTATAAATTGAATGGCATTATGGACTAGAATAGGCCTTTTCAATTTATCCTTAGATACCTACTTCTCCTTAGTTAACAAATAATTTTTAATATCTAGGATTTCTGAGTTGGGAAATGTGGAGACGTCATAGAACTGACCCAACTGCACAGTAAGTACCCTACATATTATTATGTATAACCTGCCAAAAATTGAATTTTTTGCTTGAAATTTATGCAATTTTTTTTATAATTAGATACTGGCTTGGAGCAATTCGTGATCCTAAAGAGCCAGTCAACTGGAAATGGTTGAATGGTAAAATTCATTTTAAAAAAATCAAACTTTTGCAAAATTTTTGCAAAATTTTCAAAATTTTCAATTTTTTCAGGTAAAGATGTGACTGTTTCATTCTGGAATTTACCTGGTGGTAAGTGTTTTTTCGTCCTCTATTTTATTATCTACTTGCTTTGAGATTTTTTCTAAAAATTAAACAAAAAAAATTATAGGACGTGGAAATTGTGCAAGATTTGATGGAGCTAAAGGCTGGCTCTGGTCTGATACTAATTGTAATGAACAATTGAACTTTATTTGTCAACATGGACCCAGAGGTTGTGGAAGGTAACCACCATCATCAGTACTTATAAAATCCTAAAGAACCTTCTAGAATAATAATCCCTTAATTCTATTAATTTGATTAGACCTGAACAACCGCCAAATTCAACTCTGTTGGCGACAAGTTTGGATATTGGAGCTCGAATTGAACATCGATGTGATTCTGGTAATATTTTTTAATATAATTTATAACTTTTTAGTATGCTTTTTCCTATTTAAACCTTCTAGAACCTTTTAGAACTTTTTTGATAATTTATAAAAATGGTCAATTTCATTTTTAGGTCATTTACTTGTTGGACCTGAGACTCGAACCTGCCTCCCAAATGGCTTCTACTCAGAATTCCCACCTGTCTGTCGATGTAAGTCATTTAAAATTTGTAATTTTTCATTCTGTCTCATATCATTAGCACCTAAATTATAGTCAATATTGAGATTTCATCTACCTGTAATAATAATAAGTATACAAAATTAGGTCTATTACATACATACACAATGATACTTTAGACTTTAGGGGTTAGTTTAAGGCTAGAAAAAGTGTAAAAACATCCAAAATCTGATACTCGTAATACAAACGATTATAAACTTTTATAAGTTTTTTCAAGTCAAAAACACATGTTATAATTGTATGTAAACTTGCATTTTAAGATTATTGAATCTCCTTATAAGCCTCGGTAAAAGTCCTACTTATAATACCACAGAGATTTGAAGATCACCAGATCTCAAAACTCAAAGATCAGATAATCAAAAAGTGCCTCTCCTTGCCTTATAAAGGCAAAGGCGCAAGTAAAGGTTCAAAATCCTCAAAAATTTAGTCAAAATTGAAAATTCTCTCTAAATTCTCTATAAAAATATTTGTTATCTTATCTAACATAAATAAGCATAAAAGAGCAAAATTTTGTAATAATTTTTGGCAAAAATTTTGCATTCAAATTGCCCATTTAGAACTTTACATTGAAATTTTGGGCAAATTTTATTATAAGATTTATACTTCATAATCTACTGCATTCAATTTTCTATTAAGATTTTCTTATATAATAACTGGGGGATTTTGCAAGAAATTTTAGCAAATGTTATAACATTCAAAACTCAAATATAAAATTTTGAGAGCTAAATTTCTCAAAATTTTCATTGTTAAAGATGGTAAAAATTCTTATTTATTAAGAATACCCTACTATTCAAAATGATTTTTAGGATTTTTATAAAAATTTCAAAAAATTTCAAAAAAATTTCTCAAAATTTTGAACCTTTACTTGCACAGACAGACATAATTTGGCTTTTCAAGTTGACCACACACAACAGACATAAAAAAATCCTTAATGATTAGGACTATAATAGTAAAAATATTCTGTACCTTTAAACCCTAGGGTTAATACCTACAGATATCTGTAGTATTTAATATCGTAAAATCTACTGGCCCATTTAATTTTACACATTTTCCGTTAGCCCAAAAAAAAACTCAATTTTTGATTTTATTTACAACCATTTAAGGCTTTATACTAGTACTAATACTCCGTAATTGTGTTAATTTCGCCCATTTAGATACATTTACCTGACTTATAGAATGATTATTCAATTAATTAGCAAATTATATACTTATGTAGAACTCTGTAAGAGTAGGTCATGGTTAAAAAATGTGCAAAAAGTGGCCATTTTTGGCCATTTTTAGGACAAATGATGATACTTATTTACATACATTGTTTTAAATTGGCTTTGGGGACATTTTAAGTTGACAGGCTGATGTAGATGGATGAGAAATTACTTAGGATTTTTATTTTTTGAGGCTGTTGTTAATTGAATTATGAGATTTGTGAGGATGATGTTGAAGTTTTTATTTATGTAAGTTTGTAGAGCTGACAAATGACTTGAAATGACATTCATGTGTGTTTTAAACTACTATTTAAGTACATTACAAGATAGAAATAAGGAAATATAAATGTAGAAAAAAATGTCTTTTAAAATTCATCAAAGCATTAAGACAATAGCGGATTATTTGTTACAAAATGACGGTGCAAAAATAACTTTTGCAAATTTGAAATGCCTCATGATTTATATAGGATTCTTATTACTAGCATAGTAGTACTTACCAGCATTAGATAGTTTTAGTTATAAAATGGGTCTTATGACTATTCATAGTTTTTGAGATATTCAAGTTCGAAATTTTAGTTTTTAAACGTCCATAAGAAAAATATCATCAAGATTTTTGTCAAAATTTTGACAATAAAGATCAGTTCTTCGAGCTCTATAAATTTTTTTTAATCTTTAAAAAGTTATTATATTCATACCTAGTTTTACAAGTATGAAATTGAGTAATGACCCTTTTTCTACCTGCTAATCATAAATTTGTATTGTTGGTGGTGAATATGTACAATGTGAGAATTTGATAAATTTCTTATTAATTAATTGAAAACAGATACAAAAAAACTATTTAATTATCCTAACAATAGGCTATTTTAGGGCACAGGAAAGACTCTTATTATGACAATAGTTAAGGACAATTACAGTTTTCAATGCATGTTCTCATTTTTCTATCGAAATCACCTAAAAATAAAGAATATTTCAAGATTTTAGTTCAAAAAGATGTGTATTTGGTCCAAAATATGCAGATTTGTGAATTTAGGTTAAAATTTTTGCACTATTTTGACATTTTAATGATCCATTTTGGCTTATAAATTGAGATTTCAGGTAAAATTTTTTTTACAAAGATTCCTCTTAAGATTTGGAGCCTTTATAGCTAATGGGCTTCTAATATCTAATAGTCAGTTTTGAAATTTTTAACTTTTAATTTTTAATTTTGATAAACTATATTATTGTAGAACATCTCACTGTCCAAATGGAAACAGTTATTTAAGTCATAATTAAAATTAAGTACCTAAATAGTATGATAGGAACTTGAACTTTTCAACTTATAAATATTCATAAAGTGTTCTTTAAGGAAGTTCATGTCATGCAAGAATAGTTACAAAATCTGGGCTTGGTCATCCTAATAAATAAAGTTAGATATACATGAAGATATGCAATTGCACCTACTTAATATTCATGAAATATTTAGCTAATTTAAATATGTACAAGCAATATAATATTATAAAAATAATTTTTTTAAATTATACTTTTTTTAACTATTTTAGATTTGGAATGTGGCTTCCCGGCTTCTATACCTTTTGGTAATTACCTTTAACTAATTATAACTACCTTGCCTAGTATTACTATAACATATACAGTGTCACTGAAATGTAAAGTACCTTAAGCTAATTCCAAAAACTGTGATCTTTGTATAATTTTTGCATCCAAATTTCCAAGTTTTTTTAAAATTTGAAGTCTCGAGAATTCAATTTTGTGAATTTTGTGAGTATAATATTTACTATTTATGTATTATTTATGGCAATGCCTATGTATAGATAGTTTGAATTTTTGAGTCAATAATGAATCCAAATCGAAATTGAAAAAACTTGCTGATGATCCTTTGTTTGATAACTGGAATCTATCTCGAAATTCTTTAAGATTTCGCATCAAAATTTTCAAGTTTTGTAGATTAGATTTTAAAGTTTTTGTAAGAGGATATTTAATAATTTTTGCAATTTTTGAAACAACCAGGTCATTACACGCTTTTAAACGAGTCTCGAGGTTACCAATCAGTAGTCCGATATTCTTGTGATGAAGGTCATGTCATGGTTGGCAGAAACGATCTTATGTGTGATTTAGACTCGAAATGGAATGGAGGTCCCCCTAGGTAAGTCATAGATTATATGATTAGAAATTATCGACAAAATTCAAAATTTACAAGATTTTTCAAATTTTTGTAGATGTGAACCATTGGGTAAGATTGATCAGATCTGATTACTGATAACTATTATAGTTTAAAATTTTCAAACATATTTTGTAATATTTGCTCAATTTAACAGTTTGCCCTGAACCCCCACAAATCATTAATGGATTTTATAATATCGAGGCTTTGAAACAAAATGCATTTGTTGTAAACTACGAATGTAATCCTGGATTTATTTTAACTGGACCTCAAAATCTTGTCTGTAATGATGGTGTTTATGATCAACCACCACCTCTATGCCGACTTGCAACTGTACCTTTAAATACAGGTATAAAAAATCCTAAAAAAACTCCCAAATATTACCAATAAATGCTTCAAATATTCTAATTTTCTTAAAATTTTAAAATTACAAGGAGCTGGAATTAAAAAACCAGACTTAATAACAAGAGGAACTACACCTTCTACTTCATCCAGTTCAAGTTCCAAACCAGCAGAAGTACACGATGAGGATATTTATGGACCTCGTGTAGGATCAGAAGGTCAAGATTACATCGACCAATATTCAGAATCACTAGGTGAACATGATGAGAATCACCTGAGTGATAATGGATTCCAACTTGGTGGTGTAGGTGTAGGTGATACAAATCGTGTTAATTCAGCTGAAGAATCACAAAATAATAATTTAAGAACAACGACTGAAAAACTAGAAGATAGTCCGGATGTTGTCATTTTGCATCCAAGTGAGGGTGGAAATCCAACTTTGACCAATGATCTGAATTACGATGCTTCAAATATCATTCAAAAGAAACCAAATCCAATTGACTCAAGTTCCAAAATTTTACATACGAAGGAGTCGGCTGTTGCGAGACTTAATTTGGGTAAGTTATTGTAAAATTAGAGCTATTTTGCCTCTTATTTCTGTCTGTTTAGAATTACAATTGATCTATTCTGATTCTGATTGGTCTAATCATATAGATACTTAAGATTAGCAAAATTTTGAGATCCCATAAAAGTTGAGAAATTTTAAAATTACGAATGCAACATGAAACTCATTTACAGACTAAAAAAATTAAACCCTTATCTCTTTACTTTAAATGACCAAATTCAATACAATAATACACAATTTGGTTTCAATAATTAAAAATAATCAAAAAATTTGCATGAGAAATTATTACTTTAACTTAATTAAAACCAAAAACTCTAAATAAGTCATTCATAATAGCCTCAATTTTGTCAAACTTAATTTCCTGTAGGTACATTTGAAACCCTCTGTATAAGATATGATCGATATTATTTCAAAAATTTCTAAATTTTTTTTTTCTAAATATACTTTTCTAATGGCTACTTTATAGAGAAATTTAGCCCTAGAGATTTATTGAAATATTTTAATTAAAATGTAACTACCCCTATAAAAATTGCTCAATCTCTCGAGCATTTGAGAGATTTAGATGTAACTGAATATTTATTCAAAAATATTAAAATTAGACTCGGTTAATTTACACCCATGAGTAGTCTCGTTATAAACTAACGGATTTTTACACTTACTTATCTTCTAAGTAACTTGTACCTGTAAGGTATTCTTACATATACACGTGTATGGCATTAGTCTAAATCTATTTTTTGATATGATCATTAAATTATTAGTAGGGTACTTAACTCTCTACTAATGCACTAATGCTCATTATTCGAAATGAATAATAAAATTTGCCAAATTGTAATTTTATATTTTATTGCAGGTGGTATAATAGCTCTAGGAGTATTCGGAGGTTTTATTTTATTAGCTGCCATTGTCACCTCGATAGTATTGCTCATTAGGAGGTAAGATATCATTTTGATTATTTTGACATAAATACAAGTACTAGTATATACTATGTACTGATAATTGACATATTTATCAATATCCTAATCTAACCTCAAATTTCAAATATCTGCTAATTTTTTAATAGATTAGAAATTTAGTACCTACCTACAAACTAACCCTTAAACTACTCGATATCCTATTGAGAACTTGAATGAACATTTTCAAATATACTTGACACATTTTTACTACTAGCTAATTGACAAATTATCCCAAAAAGTTTCAAAAATAAGCTGAAATTTAGCAATTTTGCAAAATCTTAAACGATTGATTAACAAGGGACTTATTAGACTCACAATCAGTCTGAAATTTTTGCAAAAAAGGGTGTAGTTAAAACCTTATTTCGTAAATTTTTCTAAAATTTCTAAAATATAGGTTCAACAAGTAGGGTACATTAGGAGTAGGTTAGAGATGGTTCGGAAGAGTTTTTGAATTTTGGACAATCTCCTTCCTACTGAGGCTGAGGCAGTTTTTATTTTGTTATTTTGACCTGAAATTTTAACTAGAGATTATATAGGCAAGGGTCGCGGACAAAATCCTATCTGCCAAAATCCTAACATACCTCCCAAAATCCTACCGACCGAAATCCTAACTAAACCAAAATCCAAAATTTTGTCAAAATTCTCAACTTTTGAGATTTTTAACCCTTAACAAGCCGTAATCACATATGCTGTGATTTTTTTTGGTCAAAAATTGGTCAAAAATTTTGACTTTTATCAAAAATTGCATATTAAAAATCTTATTAGTTGAGAATTTTGACAAAATTTTGTATTTTGGTTTTGGTAGGATTTTGGTTTAGGTAGGATTTCGGTCGTTAGGATTTTGGTTAGGTAGGATTTTGGTTTGGTAGGATTTTGGGAGGTTGGATTTTGGTATGTTAGGATTTTGTCCTAGAGCCTATAGGCAAGATATTCTCAAACAAAAAGGTCAAAATTATAATTTGAGATAAAATTCCAA
>JAQIXA010004839.1:0-10516 GCA_034699045.1 Nanhermannia cf. coronata Gr-Ori-00579 | reverse complement strand
TTTGATATTTATTTTCAAACTCTGATATTTCTAATGAGATCCTCATATGTCTATTGAGACGAGGTTTTATACTCATTTTACTAATAAATATCAGTACTCATTATTATACTTTCATAAAAGAAAAGAATCTACTGAAAGATAAGACTTTGAAAATAATCATAAAAACTCAAAACTGATACAATCTAAACCGATTGTATATCGACTGGTATAAAAAACGATTGGTCTAAATTATAAATGATACATCAATTATCCAAAAATGTAAATTTTGGATTAATATTTCACACTTTTCTTAATATTTTGCAGATTTTCATATAGAAAAATATTGTCTAGAAGCCGCAAAATATCAGTAGGTACTAGAAAATTTTACGGGATCTTATGTTTTCTATGTCAAAAAGAAAACACTAGAATCCAAAATATATATTTTTGGATAATTCTATCAGTTAGTAAGTAGAATTTATAGATAATTTGGGTTGGTCGGTATTTATTTTGGACCAGGTATTGGACCATAGAGCAGAAAGATCAGACTTAGAAAATAATCTAATCGTAAGTCTGGAAAACTCAAATCTATAGATTGAAAAACCATTAGAAAAAAGATAGAAAACTGAGCATCTTATTATTAATCTTACGTATCAGAGAAATGTATGAAAACAGTTGCAACAAAAAGTGTGACGATAATGCCTGAAAAATTCAAATAAAAAGATATTTTAGTAAAGTAAAAAGTAAAGATATTTTAGAAAAAACTCGATTTTGAAATATATCTAGACCAACTTACCGACTCCAGCGAATCCCATAGCTCCAATGGCCCATCCACTGTTAAAATTAATAACATTAATTCTTGACACTTATTAGAATTGCAAAAGTTTTTGCATAAGTTAAGACACATTTTGGTCTTGGAATAGTTATCGTATGGATATAGTAAATGGAGATAATAACATTAAATTAATTAGATGAGATATCTAATTTCAAATGGCTAACTTTTCGATATTACTAATTATTTTGAAATTAGTCCTACTTATTCTTGTAGGTTCTTTCGTGGTTATTAATTAGATCAATTTTAATAATAATATCAGTAAGTAAGTTGGTTAGATGTACCTTGTAGGACGAAGATATTCTTCAGCTATCGGATTACAAACTGTATGTTTAATATCAGGCAATGTTCCATAAGAACAAGTGAAACATGAGGACTCATTTATCGGATCACGAATCTGAAATTTATAATTTTGGATATTACTTGACTATTTTTAGAGACTGATTAATGTGGTTGAAAGACAAAAATATCAAATGACTTTGAATTGCAAATAGAAACTGATATTGATACTGATATTGATACTAACCTAATGCTGAAGATAAGAAAGGAGGCAAACAAATGATTAAAAACTTGATATATTTTATCAAAATCTTGGTAGAAATCCAAAATATAGGTTTTTTACCTCTTTTTTTAGTTTTTGTTTTAGATTTTGAAAAATTATTTAAATTTTTATAGCCTTGTAAATAAGTTAATCATAAGGGAAATGATATACCTACCTAATATCTAGTTTATTTTAACTTCTTTCAGGCAATTTTTTGCCAGTTTAAAATTGAAATCAAACTCAAAAATTCACAATTTTGTCTAAAAAGTATCATTTTTTCTATTTATTATCTCAAATCTCTTGATTGTAAGCAAATTGATAAGATATTTAGCTATTTTTTGACTTATCTACAAGTATACTGAGCTTTTTCGACTAAATATCGGTATTTAGAAGTAAGGTAAGCAAAATTTATTGTAATTCTCTGTATTACTTTACATCCACTTGAATTTCTAAAATGATTTTTCTTTTTGAAATTTTTTTATAAAGATAAAGTGGTATTTTTTGGCAATTTTGATACGAAAATATAGGAAATACGAACAATTAAATGACTATTTTATGATCATTTTGACCAAATTGTTAATTTTACCACGTTTTTAACTTTCAAGCTCAAATCATCAACAGAGTACTGACTTATGAGAAATACTTTACTAAAGAAATCTTTGCTGATATTTCAAAGTAATCTTTGACTTTTCTAAAGATTAGTTATTTGTGTTATACCAGAGTATAATAAGATTTATAAGTGTATTTTCATTTCATTACAATTTCAAGATTAAAATTAAATTTTGCTCAACCTGATCATTTGAACAATCAATACAGCTCCAGCAACATGTATCACCCCCCACAAATCTCTTTGCTTGACCTTCTCGACTACAAATTACAAAATTACCACCAAAAAAACCATCAATAAATTACATTTTTTTTAAAGAGAGTAAATATTGACTTTGCCATACCATGGGTCTGAGCAAACAGATTTCGGTGGTGTTGAACTTTCTCCAGTAAATTGAAGTGCTTTAAATACAATTTGAGAGAAAAAAATTAATTAAAACTTTTTAATTATTTTTTCTATTAAACTTACTACTGATATGTACCCTACTATTAGAAATTTTCTTTAACTTTTGAGATTTAGGTACATTTAATGCATTTAAAGTTATACTAGACTAGTAGGTAGTTACTATTAATCATACCTAGTTTACTCTTTCATTTTAAAAAGATAAGCTCGACAGTTGACATATGTAGACTCGTTTGTTAATTAGGTTGAATAAAATCTTGGCATTTTAAGCTTTTTAACCTTTACTTAGGCTAGGCTTATAAAGTACTAGGTATGGTATATCCATGTTATAAATGGTTTATTTATAAAAACTACAGTACCCTATCTATAGTAGGTATATTGGTATAAGAAAATATTAACCGTAAAAGATAGGATTTAGGCCTAGGTAAGGTAGGTATAAGTTTTTGTTTCAATCTCGTCTCTGATTCTGATATTGGATTCAAAGTCAAAGTGACGGCAAAAGCAAGATTAGATTAAATTAGATTCAAATACCAATTTCCTTCAGTTGACACTCTCCAACTGACAAAACTTCTCTATAAAGTTACCCAATTTCAGTAAAATTATACCCTTACTCATTTTATAGAAAATATTTCGAGATTTTTGAATTATTTTACCTATCCTTTAAAAATGGTTATTCATAGCCATTTTTGCTTTGTGGTTCTACCAAAATTTGAAAAAATACTTTTGATTGAGATCACGCAAAATAGATATTCTTATCTCGAGTAAAATTTCTTATCAAATTTGACTAACAATCTCAAAGAATTAGACAAATTGACGGGTTTTTGAATAAAGCTATTTGTTTATTTTTCTCAAATCAAATCTTGCAAAAAATTTTTACATTTTTTAAGCCGTTTCGATTAGTTAAATACAAATTTTTGTTTTTTATTTTTATTAGATTGCCTTGAAGAGTTTTGATCAAAATTAGTGTAAATTTTTTTTGCTAATCTTAAGTAGCCTATCAATAAATATGTAGTACCCTACCCTATTTGTTTAGTACAGTAAATAATCTCTACTATAGTACCCTATAACAGATTCTCAAAATGCCAAGGGTTCTTAACTAATATTTTCTAATTTTGAAAATCTAGATTTCACAAGTGATCAAATGAACGAAAACTAGGATTTTGAATTGAAAATTGGCCAAGTCTATCAATTTCATTGAATACTTCATTAAAAATCCTATTTTAAAAAAGTAGAGTACCCTACTCACTAATGTACTATTGGTATGACAAAACTTCCCTATAGTATCATTTGTCCTAATATCAGTAAAATTATACTCATTTTATAGAAAATTTATGGAGATTTTTGGATTTTGTTATCCTTTGAAAATGTAGATTTATAGCCATTTTTGCTTTATGATTCAACCAAAATTTGAAAAAATAGCTTTGATCCAGGTCACACAAAATTGATATTACCAATTTATTCAACAAGTTTTTTAAATCTTTGAATAAAAATCGCAAAGAATTAGATAAATTGACATATTTTGGCGTGAAATTGAGAAAAAAGTTCATTTTGTAAAGACTTGAAAAAGTTATTAGAATTCGAATGTTACAAGTAGATAAGATTCTTTAAAATTTAAAATTGCAATTTTTGAAGCTTTATAACAAGTTTTCAATACTAAAGTGCTACTTTTCGTTTGATATTTGATTCCTTATAGAGAGATTTTACTCTACAAATATGAAAAAAAAAACAAGTTTTTCTGACATTGAGTTTGAATTTTGAATGCAATTTCTTGCCAGATTTCCCTTTCCTTACCCTTCGTAAAAAAGTAGCTAAAAAAAGTGTTTTTATTTAAAAATCCGACATTCTTACCAGACATATCTAGAGTAAGTTCGCCCTCATTATATTTCCCGACTCGGATCCATTTGTACCCACCCTCAGAACTTTAAATTACAATTTTGAATTAAACCGGAAATTAATTTTTAATTCAACTAATTATTCAAGTGTGTCATTTAATCACCTATTTCTAAAATGGATAATGTTATAACGAGCTGGACCATCGCCATTGGCATCTGAAATGATACATTTTACAATATATTATTGAAATTCAGGATACTTTTAAAAGGATAATTATTATTCAAATCCTCACCGAAATGGAAATCATCACCACTTAAACCTGCAAAAAAAAATTCAAAATTCAAACCATTAATTTCATACATATTCATTTTCTGGCAAAAAGCTGGCGTTTTACGGACATGTATGACTAGTAATTAAAGTGTAATTGCAAAATTATTAAAATTTCTAGATTTTATACCCTATTAATACAGCATATTTGCTTATATTTTATTTTACTAGTAATGATTCACATGCTTATTTTTTGGTACAATGAAGCTTAGTGCATTGATTATTTGTAAATTAGAGTGCTTAAAAAATTGACTTTTGGGTAAAATTGTACAAAATTTTGTAATTCAGTATCCACTACCTACGTATGTACTCAATAAATGAACTACCAAGGATAAAAATTTTGAATTTGTTGTTTAAAATCAAGTTAAAACATTTAATGATCTCTTTTATAAGCTCAAACTGTGCATTTCTTACGAGACTTTACAGTGTACTTGAGGCTGATGACAAAGAGTATAAATTCTAAATGAGATTGGGGAAATGAAATCTCGGGGCTAACTATCAGAAGAAGTTCAGTAGGGTACTACTGATACTATTGTAAGCATTATTCCATTGCTGTTAAAACAATGATGACATTTAAATTTTCTTATTTATTTTAAGTAGCTCAGTCGGCCATGAAATGGTCCTAATGTTAATGTCCCCAGCTCTTTACTTTACTTTACTTTGGCCGACTCAAATTCGGGTAAAAAAAACCACAAACCGGGTAAATGGTGATGTAAAGTGCCCGGGTATTTAAGATCCTTGTTAAACTCGATAGAACATTTCTGAATTTCTGCCCTTTTTTCCTTTATTTAAGAGTAGGTACTCTTATGTAGGGTACTATACATAGACTACTTGTAAGTATGTGGACCAACACATGTAAAATTATATGTATTAGTCGAGATGGACTTGAAAGCGAAAAATTTATTGATCTTTGTCTTTGTGTTTGTGTGGTCGGCAGATCCCTTGTACTTAATGGGTAGAAAGAGAGTTTTTTTTCAAGAAAAGTTTTTTTTTTTTACTTTTTTTTCAGATTTTTCCAGCTTTCACCTTCAGATTTCCATCCTAAACTTATACTACTGTAGTAGGTACTTTATATTTAGGACATGGTCATTTGTCAGATTGAAAATTTGTCAAAATACTTTTTACAAATCATCAATATAATATATACCTACTTTTAACTTATGTTTAGTTAGTTTTTTTTAGTAAGAATTATAAATGTCAAAACGATATTTTTGTAAGACATTGAAAGTATAGTCAATTTCTACATACAAATGGTTTAAATCCTTCAGATATCTATAAAAGTTTAAATTTATTGGCAAACTATTTCTTAAAAAATTAGTTTCTCAAATTAAGTCAATGCTAATCGTACCTAAGAATCTAAAATAGAAACAATTGGTAAAAACTTGTCCTTAATCTAAATCATAATTAAAGAAGATAAAAATTGACAATAAAGAAAAAAATGGATTTAAAAATCCAAAAAAAATCCAATTTTCAATGAAAATAGATATGGTAGGGTTATGGTTATACGGATAATTTACAATAATCAGATCTCAATACTCAATAATCACATTATTGAAACTTGATTTTTTTATTTTTTTTGAGAATTTCACAACTTTTATTTGACTTATCCTTAAAGGTATGAAATTTTCAGGAAAATTAGTCTAAAATAATCAAAATACGTTTATCATAATAGCTGTTGTAGTAAAATTACTGTAATATTGAATTATACAACGTGTTATTAGCCGGAGTAGGTAAATACGAAGTTTTTAGTAAGGCTGCGGCATGTATATTTTATAAAAAAAAATCGTTTGACAAATTTTCTTTGGTAATTTGTTTGAACGAATGCTCACATTTAGGCTTAAGGTACCCTACTATAAAAAATGTGTGGTCAAGTGTGTACACAAAGTACTGCTAGCACATATACTTCTGCTGGAGAAAGTGTGTCTCGTGTGATCTATTCTATCTAGAGCTGAAGAAAGTCTTGAACCTGGATAAAGTACGCGGGTTTGTGAATTTTGTGGCTAATATTATTAGCTCGTCTGTCTCTCTATCTGTCTAAGAAAAGGCAAGTAGATATTATCAAAGATAGGCTATGGTAATCTAGTAAATCGAGCTGTCGAAAAATGGCATTTATGGGGAAATTAGTCAGGTGAGTCATGTGAATGGTCAAACTTTGCATATAATGTCCAAAATGTGGACCAAATCTTAAATTTCAACTGTCATTCTGTCAAATGAGCAAATTTAAAATTGTTCAAAATTCAAGCATCTACCAATGTTACTACATATATAACTTCCCATTCATTCTAGTTTAGCTCTAGAACATTGCAATGTACTGTACTGATACTTTTGTTAACTTTGGATTTTTAATTTTTGACTGCAGTTTATCAAACCAAAGAGCCCTAAATGATCGTGGTCAATCTAGTATTCATATTGTCTTTACTCTTGGACTTAAACACGTAAATATCCAAGCCTTTTAAGTCCTAGATGAAAACAGTTTCAGGAAAATTTACTCAAATTTTGTTCAAACACGAATTTCTCCATGTACTATACTTTCGCTTAGAGTACTAGTGCATTTAAAAGTACTTATTTATGCAACTACAGAAATAACCACAAGAACAAACAAGAGTTTTTTACTCTAACCTACTGGTAGAGTACATTTACTACAGATTAAGCTTATCAACCGTTTAAAATAAAACTTATCCTTAGCTCTATTAATTCAAGTGTTTCAAACTCATAAACCAAAATTTTGCCAAGATTTGATAATTTTAGTTAATTAGTTATGAAAATACCTAAAAGAAATGTTGCATACTCTTACAAGTACATACTCGTACCTATTGAAATAAGAAAAACTACAAATCGACAAAAACGCAATTTTTGTCTACTTTTCTTTTTTTAAGAATTGTTAAATTCTTAAATACGAGAACTAGAATGTAAAAATTTTTCCAAGTATTTAAATTTATCCAGAACTTTGAGATTTTTTACAAGTAAAAGAGTATGGATAAATAAATAGATATAAAAAGAGTTGGAGGGCAGATTGTTTGAGTATTTTGAGCTCGTATTTCATATTTCCATCAGGTTTATTATACTGTACCAAATTACCAGAGAGAGAGAGAGCTTGGATAAGTTACTGTCTTACATAAAAAAAGGTCTACCTATGTACTATGTACACTATCTGCTCTAGCTTTAGAGTAAGTGTAATGTTCCAACTAGGTATAATACGAATATGTACGAGTAATACAGTGTATACTATAAGAGAAATATAATAATAATATTTTCACACAAAACTCAGCCCTAATTTACTTTCTTCCAACGTACTTGTGGAACAAAATTTTGTACCTACGATATAAGTGTTCTACATACAGTGCAAGTCATAAAACAATACAATGGGATCAATTCTGCTCAGTTGGCTTTGGATCTGCCTGCTCAAACTTTACCATCAAAAATGTACATTTTAGTTTTGTTTTGTGTACATTTTATAACTGGGGAAAAAGGCAAATCATTCAAAGAGTGGAATTATAAGTTTATAAAATAGGATCTTGAGAGATCTAAAAGATCCTTAAAAACTATAGATAGGTACAGATAGTATAAGTTTTTAAACAAAATTGTTTACAATATTCTTTGTAAAACTTGTAGCATAACCCAACTTAATTTTTTAAAGTAGTATGTACCAAAAATTCTGAATTTTGGTAAAATTATTAGGATTTTTGGCAAAATTTTTCATGAAATATCAGTACCAGTATAGATTACCAATACGGGGTGCGTTAAAGGTCCCTATGACATCTTTTTACTAGGTCAAGTTAGGTCAAATCTGATAATTTCATCGTAAAGAGCTACAATTTTTAGGATCATGTTGGGATTTTTAGATTTCTAAGTTTAAACCCCGCGAAATCTCAGCAATTTAAAAAAAGAAAGTCGCGATAAATATGCCAGAAAATACAAATAAGGACTTATACTACAATTTCTACCCTTTAATTTGGAATTACTAAGAATAAGTGTTTACATAACTTAACTTACCTTACCTTATCATACTTATGAATCCTACTTGAGAATTTTTATCATTATTCAAGTATATTATTATTATAACATAACTACCCTACCCTACTTCAAAATTAAAAATCATAAAATCACCTTTTCAAAAATTTATTGGTCCTGCAAAAATATGTGTAGTAGTTTAAGTCATGTTGCCAAAAATTGGCATAAAAACAGAAAATCTTCAAAATTAGATGCAATTTAGGTTTAAAAACCTCAACAATCAAAAGATTTTTTAGTTTGAAAAAGTAGGGTAGGGTACCCTACTCTTTTTTAGGATAAAAATCTAAAAAACTTAAAATCCCAGTCTCTGAAAATCATATCATAAAATTCATAAATGTTGCACATACCTTCTACTACTATGTAGTGTAGATACTTTATACGTACATGCTCGTATTTATAAGCACTTTTTGAACACTGGATTTGGATTAGGGACTTTTGAGCAAATCAAATTGAAACCAAATACATAATATTTTAGTCTTAAAAATGAACTTTTTATAGTGTGTTCTGGGAGAGAGTTGAAATCCAAGAAGAATTCCTCCTCATGCCGCTCAAGCCTCCTTATTGAGCACATTGCAGACAAAAAACTTTTTAGGTACAGTATTAGCTAAATATTTATTAAATAATTGATAAATTGATTCTAAATTGAAAATAGTATCTACCAAAATTTGAAATTTTTTAAAATTAGATATAATATATTGCGACAGCACAAAGTATACATTTTCTGTCCTTTGATAGATTGCCATTTTGGCAAATTGGTTTGAATTTCTATGAGGTTTAACCTCAAAGTGGTGAAAATGTTTTTAAATTTTTCATATTCTATTTCACATAGGTACTTACTTATTTTCACCTATTACTATGCTGTATAGTAGTAGGTACTTTATGTTCTTTTATTTTACCATAATATCTGGGTATGTTTTGCCTTGAATTTTATCCACTTTTGATAATATTTAGGTATAAAGTAGTATTTAAACTATTCATTCACCACGTTTTGAAACTTTTTTTGCCCACTGGGAATATAATACTAACTAGTATAAACTAGTAAGTAAAATAAAGCTAGTCTAATGCTCAAAGTTTTAAGAACAAAACTTAACTTGCCTCGATGGCTGGCTTGGCTTTGGCTTGTAACTTGTGTAATTCTCCAGATAAAAGTGAGAATAAATTTTTTTAATTTGTAGACCAAAAAACTTTGGGCTTTAAGATTTAAAAAGTTGCTACACTAATTAAACTGCACTGTGCATGTGAAATTTGATTAGTTGATGTCGTGTCTGATTAAAATTATAATTACAGGGTCAGCTTATTTTAATTAAAAACCATCTACTGTTCCTTTTGTAGATACTGAATTAGTAGAATATCAAAAAGTATGAATTTGTAATTTTAAACATTTTTAATTACTA
This sequence comes from Nanhermannia cf. coronata Gr-Ori-00579, assembly GCA_034699045.1. Classification (NCBI taxonomy): domain Eukaryota; kingdom Metazoa; phylum Arthropoda; class Arachnida; order Sarcoptiformes; family Nanhermanniidae; genus Nanhermannia; species Nanhermannia cf. coronata Gr-Ori-00579. The sequence continues at coordinate 593 of JAQIXA010004839.1, read as the reverse complement.
GTACTTGATTCATTTTATGAAATACTAGCTTTGTAGTTGAGTAGTAAAAACATACCTTCTATGGTACAAATTAGAGGATACTTTTATGCTCATTTGGTGTCTTATTATAATCAAAATTTGATTCAATTCTAGATCCTAGATACAGTGAAATCTATATATAAAGGCACCCAAGTCCTAAGAATGGAAACATCTTTACCTTATAGGTCTGGTATTGATGAATGTAAAGATCAAATTGAGGTTTAAGTTGAGATAAATGTGGTCAGGTAAATCAAAAATCCAAATATTAGGTGCATCGTTTAAAGTTATTTTCAGGATTAGTGACCTTTAAAGGAGATTTCAATGTACCCTACTTATAGAAAGTACTGACAGTTATAGTTATATGGTAAAAGGTATCTGTATATATAATTTTGTTTGTCAAGATTTTTTTTATTTCATTTATGGTCATCCTAGGTCAAATCATGACCTCTGGTAATAGTCTCACATTCCTCCGTGCATTTCGGTCCGTCTGTCCGTCCCTCTATAGACTCCGAAACTATAAGAGCTACAGCTCCAATATTTTGCATGGTTATTAGGTCCCCCCCAGCGGTGGTTTA
>JAQIXA010004838.1:0-10517 GCA_034699045.1 Nanhermannia cf. coronata Gr-Ori-00579 | reverse complement strand
CTCGGTTTACCATTCATCATGGAAAAAGAGAGAAAAAAACTTGAAATAACTACATCTGAATATATTCTTCTCAACAAAAAATTTGAAAACACACTTGCTACCCCTGGAAATTTTATTTTTGTACAACAGGTGTTCAAGAAGTTATTTAAACATGAATTATCCTTCATTCGAATCACTTCAACTAATTAAAATTATATTTTCTATTCGTAACGTAACTCGAATGATTGATTCATTCGAATTCTGCTATTTCTAAAAAATGTCAATTAACTTTTGTGCTAATAACTTCAATTTCAATTAACTTTTTGACTTTAAAAATTGTTTTACTAGTACTAATATATATGAATTAGTTATATTTATATACTCGCATAGATATACTATATTATTTACTCTTAACATATGTTTAAATATGTACCTAGGTTTGATAAATAAAGATTTAGTAATTTTTTCCTATATTTAAAAAGCTGATTTGTTTATTATTCATTTTTAATATATATCTATCTATCTATGAAGTAAGTATTCCAAAGTAGTAAGATAGAAGAATTCAGCAGATATAAAGTACAATTTTTCACCAAATATTTATTCTTTTACTTTCAGACAATCTGAATTCTGGTCAATGCCAAAATCTGTTCAAATATTATCTTTACCAAAAAGTTAGTTCAATGAACGTTTTAAAATTACTTAAAAAAATAACAAACTTATGCATTTTTTAGAACCTGACTCTCCCCCGAAGATTGATATGGGTAGTTTTGAAATTCATAGACAATTTATTCAAATCTACTGGAAGGAAATTCCAGACCTGTATTTTAATGGTCCAAATTTTACCTATGAATTTAACGTGTTGAAGGATCGAGAACAAATAGAGTAAGTTTACTTTGCAATAATTAGGATTGATAATTTAATAAATTGTATGAGAAAATGTCTAATTCCTCTCTAATTTTATTTATTTATATTATTTATAACAATAGCGTTGAGGTTAAGGATGTATCAAGTTTCAGTGCAAAAATCCCAGAGTTAAAAGAAGAAGCTTCTGTTTATCAAATCGAAATACATTCGAAAAATTCAGAAGGAAAAAGCTCAGAGAGTTCAAAACTTAGAATTGTTAGAAATATAAATGGTAAGTGCATACTTATTAATAATAATAATAGATACCTACATAAGATAAAAAAATTAATTATTTCTTATAGCTGCTGATCTACCTCAAAAAGTGTCAAAATATGATTATTCAAATGGTTCTTTTGAGATTTCTTGGAAGCCTCCTGCTAATGGTGCTGATCAAATTGAATCCTATTCTGTATTTAAATGCACTGGAATCAACAATTGCACAAAGGTAAGCAAAATTTTAAAGTTTCTAATCATTTATATTTGTTTCAATTTTATAAAAATTATGTTTTTTTTGTGAAAAGAATTTTGATTGGGACACAGTTAAAGGCGGCGTTAATAGAAAGTTTTATCAATATTTGCCAAATTTTAAAGAGACAAGATACCATTTCGCTGTTTCAGCCAACAAAAGAGATTCAAGCAGTGGAATAGTTTGGGCTTCCTGCTCTCTCGATGAGAAATGTAAATACTTTTTAATAAATTTGATATTTATAATTATACTAACCTACCTATCTTTTTTTGACAGTACCTGAAAAACTTAGACTCAAGCCTGAGCCAATTAAATCTGAAAAAGAAATTCATGTGACATGGACCTCAGGTTGTTCTTATCAAAAAGGAGGTTCAGTCGAGGGATTCAAAATATATTATTGCCTAGTACAAAACTCGAATAAACTCAAATGCATTGGTAAATATAAATATATCTAATAATTTCAATGAAATATCTGTAATTTATTAATATGTATTTTGAAATTTGTATTAATTTGTTATAGGTGAAGAAAAGTCAATATTTATCACAGATCTAGAATCATTGAATTATGATTTAAAAGACCTTTCACCCTATTCATCGTACAAAATTCAAATCTCGGTTCTAAGTCGTTCTGGAGAAAGTAGAAGTGATCCTTTAATCATAAAAACTGATGAAACTGCTCCAAGTCATGAGCCAGATATAATATTAAATCAAGTGCTAAATACAAGTGTTTCAATTTCAATTGAACCTCCTGGTTCAGGTCTGATTAATGGTGAATTGAGAAATTATCAAGTAATTATTAGCAATTCTGATAACCCAAGTGATGTTAGAAATTTAACAATTGATAAACCGAATGAAAAGATACATACGGTAAGTACATAAATACAAAATTAATTTGATGGAATTTAAGCTTAATTTACTATTTATATTTTTTGTAGATTGATGGTCTTGATAGTAATACATATTATGTTGTGAAAGTAGCAGCTTGTACAATTAAATGTTCAGAATTCTCACATCCACTTAATATAAAAACAAAATTTGGAAGTAAGTTTTGCTTTTTTTTTGCTAATAACAATAATCATGAAACGATTCCTAGATCCTAGTAAATATTTGTTTTTTTAATGCAGAAACTTATATGAGCAAACCCAAATTTAAATCAACTGGTGGAAAAGATTTGGAAATTATTTGGGATCAACCTCGAATATTGGGTGGACCAGTTGAAGATTTTAATTTGAAAATAACTCGGGATGGTGATACACTTGATCTTGTATCAATTCCTTATGACAATGGTACCTACCTATTTTTTAATTTAAAGAGAGCTACCTAACCTATTTTATCAATTTTTTTCTCTTTAGGCAAGAAAGAGTATAGTTATCATAAGGAGATTATGTGCGACACAAATACAAATTTTACAGCTAGAATTAAAGCAATCACAAGAGTATCTGATGACACTTTGATTCATGGAGATTGGTCAAATGAAGGTGAATTTATTTGTCAGAGTAATGTTAAAGTTGGGAAATTCAATTGGGTTCTTGCTACCATTGGAATTGTAGTCGGTGTGTTAATTTTGATTTTCCTAGTGATTGCAGCATTAAAGTAAGTTGTAAAACTATTTACTATTTAGAATATTTAGAATTAGAATTTTTCAACTATTATTAGTTGTAAAAAGTAGATACTTTTACATATTTATCTAAATTATTAAATGAATATTTGTAGATGCTGGATGAAAATAAGGAAAATGAATGAATTCAAAATTGTTCTTCCTCAAGGGCTTAGAAACACATATGCAGAGGAGGTAAATACTTCCATTTCATATCATGTGAAATATTTTAACTTACCTAGTTTTAATCTCTCAAATCAAAGTAATTACAATTATTTAAGGTACCTGTCTATTTCTATATTTCAGCCAAAAAGAATAAGAAAAAACTCTGGAGGAGAAACGAGCGAAATGAAGACTAGTAATTTATTATACTCGAGTTCAGTCGGAGACACTGAGGTATGTAATTAGGTAGTGCTTTTGTAGTTTTTGATTTTATTGTACAAAAGAAACCTTGCTTTTGGTGGCTGGTATACTAAATTTTCTATATGTGCGCAAAAGACGAGCATATATAATTCGAATTGGAGAAATATGTAACAAGATTTGATGTATCTTTGTTATATGTAATATTTTTATTTTATAATACACTCGCTTAAATAGATGAGAACTCGTGGATCAGAAATCAGAAGTAATCTACAATCATCAGCAGGTATTGTGAGGAATAATGCCGAGAATAATGAAGAGCAAAAAGTATCAAAGTTACCAATGTCAGAGTCTCAATTAAATCAACAACAAAATGCTCAGGAAGTTGAAAATTTTTGGCAAAATCCTTTTGGACTTGCAACAACAATGTCTCCTAAAATTGTATGTTTGTTTATATGTTAATTGTATCATAATTTTTAAAATCTTAATCTTACTCATTATACTGTGTAGAAGTTGCTTTTAAAGCTTTTTTTATGTCTTTTTAGTTTTTAAGCGTTGCAAAATTTCATTTCAAAATCTGTCTTTTAAAATAATCTCTTGTTTGTGGGTTTTTTAAATTTTTATGGTATATTTTTAGGAGCAGGAAAAGTTTTTAAAACATGAAGAAACTTCACTCATTGATATCCCAACGATAAATGGAAATAATAATCAAAATAGTCATCATGAAATGGACAATTATGACGATGGATCCTCGTTAGTTGGACCAACTCCTATAAAAATCAACTTTAAGGAATCTCATCAACAGCAACAAAATAGACTTAAGGGTTCATTTCTGGAACCGGCTGTAAAACTGGAGGTTCAGCCCAACAATCAAGACTCTAATCATTTTGATAAATCTATATTTTCTTCGAATTCTGCTAACCATAATAATATAAATTCGAATGGAAAGAATCCACCTTATGTCACGCTCTCAGAAATGCCAAAATTACGTGGTTCAGTTGGTGGTCCTAAGTCATCCTATTGTGAATTTGGTGTTCTTCAACAATCGACAAAACTTCCTACATAAATACAATCTACCTACCTACCTACCTATTTATAAAATATATATTTTATATTAAAATCTACTACTAACCCTTAAAAAACTAAAAAGCTAAGCGTATAATTTATACAATCCTTAACCAAATACTTGAAACAGATAATCAACTTTTAAGGCACATACTTACCTATGTTTCTTTATACTTAAACTATATATAAAACTTATTTTTTTATTAATCATTTTATTAGAGATATATAACTATCCTATACTATTTGTCTAGTTTATAAATTGTTTTATTTATTTTGAAAACTTGACAGAATTTATTATAAAGTTTATTAATAACTTTTTTAACCTTAAATGACTATCTACTTATAACCTAGATATTTTTTGACTTTAGACTTTTGTTGTAAATTATTACTTTTTCAGAATTAAGATTATTATAAGTTTAAATAAGAAATATGAATGCAACTTGACTTGCTGTGTTGTAATTGTGGCTTTGAGATATTTGAGAAACTACTTTGTACTTATATATTTATATTAAGTACTTTTAAACCTAGCTAGGGTACATTTAACTCTATATTATGAAAATGCAAATCTATTTATCAAAGTTGAATAAAAATATTTAAAATTAAAGATAAAAGTACTAACTAAACTAATGTAAGGTCTAGTTTTTTAGAGCTGATGCTGGATTTTATTAATACCTAGATTTCCTACAGTTATTTTACGAATACGATACGAATGCTGATCCGGTTTTGAATTTACCAGCTATATTCGGTATATTTGATATATTTATACATTTACCCCTGTATGATATTTAGGTAGGGTACTCGAATTTTTTTTTAGTTTAGGTTAGGTTAGATTAGGATTTTTTTAAATTTTGGTTTAATTTCATACAGGGGTAAAGATAGGCCCAAAATACAGGGAGTAAATTCAACCAAAATAGTGATATTGAATCGGAGCCTTTTGAAATCTGAAAAATCATAAATTTAAACAAGGCAAATATTCCTTTTCTCATAGGTGATTAATTGCAATTTACTGATATAGGTAGTAATTAATTAGATAACAAAAATTCGATAATTAGTCAAATGACAATGAGTCAATCATAATAAATGGTAAATCACACTATTCAAGGTCATTTTTTGCCTCGGTCTGAGTGTAAAAAAACTCGTGGTTAAATTTTAATAAAAGTACCTACACTATCAAAATGAACTTTTTGTTATTCTTTAAGTAAATAATACATATTTATGGTACTACTACTCGTAGTAAATAAATGGGTCTTTTATATGAATTATTTGATTTTTCGAATCATATTCGAATCCTTGTCGAATGAATTGTAATCAGGATTTTGATAATAAAAGAGATTCATTCAAATTCAAATTCAAATGAAAGTTTAGTATCTGTTGTAGGAACTTGCCAAAAAAATAGCCATGAGTCCCCTTTTCTAATAGTCTATCACATAGTATGCACCTTATACCTACGTATTACAAAAAATACATAGTATTTACATAATGATAATGTACCTTTTTATACAACCTATGTATATCCGTAGTACTGATAGGCCTATATATCAGTATTAAATGATGTGTTATAAAATCATGGCCAAATCTAATACTGAATATCCTGCAATGACCAAATCCTAATTATATAACATTATCTGATATTTAAGGACCTTCAAGATATATCGAGCAGTGCTAAACCATCGCATTACCGATTCAGCTATCTAGGTATATTTCCTCCAATATAATATTCTGTAAATACCTATAAAAAATTCTCAAAATAGTTCTAAAAAATGGGTGATATTCGAACTGATTCTGAAAAATTGCTGGACAAAGTGGTCGAGCTTGGTGCAAAACCTGAAGCTCCAGCATTATCTGACCTCTCACTTGACCGGGAAATAGTTGACAAGATTGTTCGAGAATATTCTAAGGATTTAGATCTGATTTCATATGAAATTGAAGCTGGTTCAAGTCTTGGTGATGGATTTACGGCAGTTCTACTAGCACTTAAATTTTTGGTAAAAAATCGAAAAAATGGGAAAACCGAGGAGCATCAACTGATGGTCAAAACACTCCCAAAAAATGAATTTAGAAGGAAATTTTTGGTTGAATTTAAAGCATTCAATAAAGAGGCTAAATTTTACACAGATATTTTGAAAGATTTTGAAGAATTTCAGAGGTCAAAGGGTATACCAGAGGATGAAATGTTTTTGGCATATCCGACGGTTTATTCCTCAATTGTTGATGGGAAAGATGATTACATTGCAATGGACAATCTCAAATTATCTGGGTAAGTTTTCTAAAAATTTCAAAATTACAAGGAAAAGATTATAGGTTAATCTCATCCATATTTTGGTTGATTTTACTCCTATATTTTTGGTCTAACTTTACCAAAATAGGGATTAGATTAAATCGGAGTCTACTAAACTCAATATTTTCAATATATCTTTTTTGCCAAAAAATTGAATTTTGAGGAAAGATTTTACAAATTATGATTGTTTTTATTTTTAAGCCTGTTTTTCAGTAATTTTGTTGCCAATTTTTGAAAAAATTTACAAATTTTTATCAAAATCTTGCAATAGGTTGTTTAATTGAATCAAATTATTTTGTTTTGTTGAAAGTTTTCGTAATTTTGAGAAAATTTCAAAAAATTTTGAGACCTAAATGTTAAAATAATAATTTTATAAGAAATGGTCCTGAAATTTGACCTGAATTATGACCATTTTGAGATATTTAAGATAATTAAAATTTTGTCTTTTTTTGCAGACATTTGATGGGGACAAAAAGGGGACTTGACCTTCAACACTGCACAGTAACTTTGAAAAATTTGGCCAAATTTCATGCAATTTCTTATGGGAAATTTGGCGGTGATGGTGAAGCCATTATGAGTAAATATCCATTCCTCACCGAAAATCTCTTCGAGGAACCCGTAAATGGTGTGCCAAGTGACCTTATCAAGAATTTCCTCATGATGTTCAGACATGCCTTTCAGTTGGAAAAAGACCTTTTGACCAAAAACGGTCACACCGAGGCAGCCGGTGCCTTTGACGAGCTCGACTTGGACAAATTGCCATTTTATTTGAACAAAATGTGCTCTAAACCGAATTCAAAAGCATGTGTTGGATTAGGAGACGTCTGGACAAACAACATGCTCTTCAAGTATGGTCCAGGTGGTCAAATCTTGGATCATAAATTCCTCGATTTCCAAATCTGTCGATGTTCTTCTCGAATGGTCGACCTGGCCTACTTTCTTCATACTTCAGCCGATCTGAAACTTTTAAATGGAAAGCAGATGACCCTACTGAAGATTTACTTTGATGAATTTGTCAGATTCGGCCAAAAACTTGGAATCCCATCAGATGACATTGCCTTCGACTATGATGATTTCCTCCAGGAATATGACGACTATCGATACAGTGGACTTGTCATGGGTAAGAATTGAAATTAAAGTTTTTAAAGATATTAATAAGAGTTTAAATTTTGTCCAGGTCTGATGACATGTCCAATGATGATGGCGGACAAAGAAGATATTCCAGACATGAACAATCTGGATGAGGAAAAAATGAAGTCTGGAGAAGGGATGGGCGAGTTTATGGGAGGTTTGATTAAAGGAGATGTTCTCACCAGAAAGGTCAACGATTTACTCACGATACATTGGCCCAAAGCTAAATCAACTCTACACAAATGGGAATAATTTGGCAATTTAAAAAAACACTTTATTTAGTACTCGTATCTAGTATTCTTATCTCAAATTTCAATTTTAAAAACCTATATTTTGCAATGTATGTAAGCAATTGGACTAAAACTAGGATTTCAAATTAAAAATTGAGATAATATCAATATTAAAATCTAAAAATTTCAAAATTTTTAAAGCCTATATTAAGTACCTTACAATTACAATCAAAATAATTTTAAAATATTACCTACTTAAAAATTTTGTAATTAAACTTATCATTACCAAATAATATTATTATGTACCTACATATTTTATAGGGTCAATTAAAGGTTTTTTAAAATCGCAAGTACTTATAGATATTTTTGCATTCAATTGGATTTTTTACTTAGGTATCATTTTAAGTACTAGGTTTACGAATGCATAATTTTCTTTAATATTCCTATATTTCCGGTAAAAAATTACTTGATTTTAATTTTAAGTAATTATTATATATGAACAAAAATTAGTCAGTTTCAGTTTCCAGCATTCAGCATAGTATACCTACGTAATATGTATCTTATGGTATTTGAATAGCAATAAATGTATGTATGTACATCATAAAAGTAAGTTTACGTAGATTTAAACTCAAGGACATTTTTTGTAAACTTTATCTGAGGATCAGATAGCACTTTTTTGTTCAATTTTCGAGTATAAAAAATCATGTTCAATTATAGTAATTAACTTACATAAGTACACATATATACATGCTTATGGGCATATAGATACATATGCTATAGTATAACCATATGGTAATGGTACTCTAGTCTCATGGTCAAAGTAATATAAACAAAAAATTTCACTATTATAACCCTACTAAAGTTAATGCATATCTTTGACTTAAAATAAAATCACTAAAACAAAATCAGTTATTGACTAAAAGTACTACAGAGTTGAATACCTTGATAAATATTTTAAAAAATGGGTGATCTTCGTAGTGGAAATTCGGTCAATTTGACCCAAACTGAGGCAAATCCTGGAAAAACTGAAGCTTCACCACCACCGCCAAATGAACTCTCACTGGATCAAGAAATAGTTGAAAAGATTGTTCAAGATTATTCAAAAGATTTGGATCTGATTTCATATGAAATTGAAGCTGGGTCAAGTGTTGGTGATGGATTTACTGCAGTTCTACTAGCACTTAAAATCCAGGTCAAAAACCGAAAGAATGGTAAAATCGAGCAAGTCCAGTTGATGGTCAAAACACTTCCTAAAGCGGATTTCCGAAAAATTATGTTACTTGAAATGAGGGCTTTTGATAAAGAAGCTCGGTTTTACACGGAAATTTTGAAAGATTTTGAAGAATTTCAAAGGTTAAAGGGTATACCTGAAGATGAGTTGTTTTTGGCCTATCCAAAATGTTATTCAGCTCTAGTTGATGGCAAAAAAGACTACATTGCAATGGAAAATCTGAAATTATCTGGGTAATTTTAACATTTGGAGAAAAAATCAAGTTCAGGGGTAGATTAGGGATAGTTTGAGAGGTTTTTCGAAATTTGAAAAGCCTGTTTTCAAATAAATAAACCTTATCCAAGTAATCTTAAACTTTCAGGCCAAATAATCCTAGGATTATCTAAGTACCCCTTTATAGCTTACGTAAATTTTATGCATTTTTTTCCATTTTTTAGGCATGTTTTGGGACGAAAAAGAGGTCTCAACCTTGAACATTGTATAATCAGTTTAAAAAATTTGGCCCAATTCCACGCCATTTCTTATGCAAAATTTGGCGGAAATTTTGCCTCAATTGTTGAGAAATATCCATATCTGAGGGAAAGCCTTTTTCATAAAGATAATGAACTTTTCAAAAACTTCCTTTTGATGTTCAAATCTTCACTTTCGATGGAAAAAGATTTGATGGTCAAAGCAGGTCATGCCGAAGCGGCTGAGAAATTTGACGAAATCGATCTGGATAAATTGCCCATTTATTTAGAAAATATGTTCCAGAAGGGGATGGACAAAGCAGTTGTGGGTCTCGGTGATGTCTGGTCCAACAATATGCGTAATTTTACAATTTTATTTAAATCTATAGAACAGACAATCTCTAAAGATTCTTAACCTACCTAAGTACTTTAAGTACCTACCTATACTACTTATAAATTTTAAAAATAAGGTCAAAAATTCGATTTTACATCTAGGTACATATTAAATACAAAATCCTCTTAAAAATTCGGTTCAGTTTTTTCAGCAAAATTTATTTTTATATCGACCTTGTAATGCTTTCAAGATCTGTGAAATGTAAATATTTTGACATTTTGACATGATCTCTTGATGTCTTAAAAGCTCAAGATACTTAACTAAATAACAGAATAGTTTATCTTATCTTTCGTTATTATTTGTCTTAATTTTTTTTAGAATATGAATACCCTACTAATACACGCATATAGGGTACTGTTGTTGTTGTTGTTGTTAATTCTGAGAAGATTTGAATATCTATAGAGATATTCAAATCGGAGCGCTAGGCTGATATG
>JAQIXA010004837.1:0-10518 GCA_034699045.1 Nanhermannia cf. coronata Gr-Ori-00579 | reverse complement strand
ATTGGACCAGTTGTCGTTGGATCAGTTGTCGTTGGACCAAGTGTCGTTGGACCAGTTGGTTTTTGGATCAGTTGTCGCATTACCATTTTCTTGACATAAAATTAAAAAAATTCTAAATATTCAGTCAGATTCAGTAAAAATTTCTCAATCAAATTCATACTAGTCTATATTAGATAATAGTAATAAGAATACGGAGTAGACTAGAGATAGTTTGGAAAAGTTTTTGGACAATCCGTAGAAAACCAAATTTACATTTCACCTTTAGAATTTGTTTGAGAATAATATCTTCTGGCTATCTCTACATATCAGTATATGGTAGATATAAAAATTTCAGGGTAAAAGTACCAAAGACTGTCCAAATTTCAAAAATATTTCTATACCTGCTCCCAGAATGTATTCTGTACATTACTGAGACATGAAAGTATTCACTGTTTTCATGTAATAAAATATTTTATCAAAAATATACTTTAGCAGAACAAAATAAAATATGTAATCGATTTATCGAAAATAAAATATTTCTTATGAATTTCCTTGTATATTTTAGAAATATTTTAATAAATATTTACTATATGTATTATGTATTATGCCTTATCTTGAAATATAGGTAGTAATTCATAGATAACGAAAAACAAGGATAGCATTTTGATCGAGAAATCCAAAAATATGGTAGGAATTTATCAAAGGATTTTAATCAAAAAAATTTTTTTATCAATTTTATGTCGTGAAATGAAATGACATGTAGTAAGTAAACACCCTGTGTACCTATGTAGGTATATTTGTACTAAATTTTAATGACAAAATATTTCAGGTAATTTGATCAGTACAACATGGCTTCGATTTAATTCAATCCCTATTTGAGTTGAATTTATCCCTAAATTTTTGGAATAACTTTACTTCTGTATGAAATTAACCATAAAATTTTACAAATCCTAAACTAAACTAACCTAAACTAACCTAACCTCAACTAACAAGTAAAGTAAAATAATTTGGGTTAATTTTATACAGCAGAGGTAAAGTTAGACCAAAAATATAGGGGTAAATTCAACCAAAATAGGGATAAATATTAAGTAGGTAACTTGTATTGTTTAAGTTTATCTATTATGTAATAATAATTCTTAGGATTAGTATATTTATAGAAAATTTTTATAAAAAGTACTTTTGTGTATTTTGAGATGACTTTCTCCAGCATCTATTTTAGGACAAAAATTTCAAGAAATTCGGAATCTTCAAGATCCCCATTTGACAGTTTCTTAATTAAATGACATCTAAATAGACATTTCTACACTGTAGTGCATAATAAACGCCTACTTACGGTTACCAAGCTCTGAATTATTATGATTCAAGTTTAATCTCATTCCTATTTTTGTTGAATTTGTCCATATATTTTTGATCCAACTTTTCCCCTGTATGAAATTAACTCAAAATTTTTTAGTTTGGTTTAGGATTTTTAAAAATTTTGGGTTAATTTCATATAGGAGTAAAGTTAGATCAAAAATATTGAAGCAAATTCAACCAAAATAGGAATGAGATTAAATTTAATTCTTTATAAAGTAGCCTGGAATGACTTTAGGTTATTCCAGTCCGCCAAAATAATTTTTGAAATTTGGTCATATCATCTTAAGAATTACATTGTTGTATGTACATATATCAGAGGTGAATGACCTTTAGATTTCATGATTCGTCGGTCAGATATGACCTTTTTTTCAAAAAATTCATTTTAATGATAATAATAATCCAATCGACTTTGTATAGGGTATAGATTTTTAAAAGTTTCTTTGACAATCTGTTGATTACCTTTAAATTCTCAAAAATATGCAGTCTACAGAGTAAGATTCGACAAAATTCGACAAATAAATTCGATTAAAAATGCCAAAATTAAAACAAAATCATCAGCAGCAGGGGTTCCCCATCAAAATCCATTCAAAATTACATGTTTTTAATAATCCAGTTTTTGTATTTTTTTACAATATTCATATTTTTGGCACTCAATATCAAAATCGAGAATGTTTTTTGAGGATTTTAGAAGAGCTACGTAAAGATTATGGTTGTGTCAAAAATTTATTTCATTTGACAAAGATAAGATGCAAACCAAAACTCAAGATAAGTCATTTAGAGCTGAAGAAAATGAAATATGCTGAAAATCCCGCAGCTGAAGAAATCTTTAGTATTGGTGATCAACCTCGGGGTATAAATCCAGGTAAATTGAAATCGTAAACCAAAATTACTCGATCCCATTATATTAAATGTAAAGTTGAGATCAAAATCAAAAATACTTAAAATTTTTTGGTCAATGAGGATAGCTACGGTCAAATGAAATGTTATTCCCTATGCTTTTGTAATGCAGCAGAAATACTCCAAAAATCCAAACTAAAAAGTGATTGTTTTCCGAATTGTTCAAAAAAATTTGCGGAAAAATGTTGAGTTTGTTATATTTAATATAATGGAATCGGGTAGTTTTGATCTGGGCAATTTACCTGGTTAATACTTTCATAATATGTTCGAAAAACTACAATTTTTAGGGAAAATATTGAATTTTTTTTTTGAAAATTTAGCACCAGTTCTCAAGAGAATTTCACCTCAACTTGCTCAACTTCAATTAATCGAAGATCAACTCGCAGAATTGGACCGTGATTGGGGGGTCACATTCCCAGATTTTCGACAGACATTAAACCGTAGAAATGTGCGAAAAATTTGCAAAAGTCTGGCATTTCTCACAGTTAACAAGACTTTTATTAAGGGTAAGTATCTTATGATAATACTTGCAAGACTTTGTTGTTACCCTGACCTGCTAATTGACATACCCTAATACCGCTCAAAATCCTCGATATTTGGAACTATGAAATTGAGAAAAATGGTTAGGTTTTTGGCTTCTTTTCTTGAGATCTTATTGATTTAGGATTTGGGTATAAAAAATTTTTTGATTCTGCTTTAATCTTATCCCAATTTTGGTTGAATCTACCTCTATACCTCTGGTTTAACTCTACTCATGTATGAAATTAACCAAAAAAATTTTAAAATCCTTACATAGCCAATCTAATCTTACTAATCTAAATAAATTGCATTGGTCAATTCCACTAAAATAGAGATGAAGTTAAACTTTTTTCCTTTAATTTGACAATAGATAATCATTACAGATAATTAAGGCTTAGATCACAGTAAGGTCTGTTATCTTGCAATTATGCCTTTTATTTGAGATGAATTTTGAAAATTATTTACAAAATTTCACTATTTAGAGAAAGTACAAATGTATCTAATCTTAAGCTTTTTTTCGGTTTAATTTCAGGTGATCAAAATATCATCGAAGGTTGTGGAAATATAATTACTGGTGACTATAATCAAATTTTTGGATTTAATAATAAGGTAAGTATATTTATAATGGTTAACCAGGTAAATTGAAATCTCAAACCAAAACTACTCGATCCCATTATATTAAATGTAATAAAGTTCAGATCAGCATTTAATATAATGTGATCGAGTAGTTTTTAGTTCGCTATATCAATTTACCTGGTAAGTCAAAAGGATATCTTCGTTTTATATTGGGCTTTCTGGCCTTTATATGAGGTTTAACTTGCTAAAGATCTGAAAGCCAAATAAATACACGTAGGTAGATCATTTGAGAAAATTAACAATGAGATATTTTTTTTTCCAGATTATAGGTGATAATAATGAGCTTCGAGGTAGCGGTAATTTGCTAGTTGGAAATGATAATGAAGCTTATGGAGTTGAGAATGAATTCAAATACAAAGTACTCATTGTATAATCAAAATTTGGAAATAACAAAGTACTATTCTTGTAATATCAAAAATTTTGTATAAAATACCCATTTAATTATCTTCTAATTATAATAAATACATTGATAATATATTCAATATTATTTATAGATAAGGTCATTTGCATAATGACTTGCTCTAGTCTAAAATTTTATGAATGTTCGTTAAGGCCTACAAAAGAGGATCATAATTAGGTTTTTGTTCAAAGTATGAAAAAACTGTTTAGCTTTTTAAAAAGCTTCACTATCCGTAGATTTAGATGAATTTTGATTATTTTTATTTTAGAAGAAAAAAAATGTTATTAGGTCCCAATTTTGATGGTTCAAAGGTCAATTTTTAAAAATTTTCGAGATGAAAAGTGACCTTTTACCCCCGATGATTTGATGAGGCTTTTTTTCAAAATCTGTCGCTCTTTTGTGCACTTTGTGAGCTTTGAAGAAATCTGCAAAATGAATGGCGGCTGGCTCAGGACAGGCTCAGGCTCAGGACATAAAAAACTGAAAGCCGAATGAATACCTTTTATTTAAATTTGATAAAAGTAGGTACAATAATCTGTATTTTTTGATTACTTCTGAAATTTGGTGAATTTTGAGTCATAATTTAACATACTTTTGAACTTTTGAAAGGATCTACTTGTATTATATGAGATTTAACATACAAATGCCAAATATATCTACATCCTTTGATTTTGATTGAGAATATCTTTTCTATCTCTACACATAGATATGGAAATTGACAACGAAATTAAGCAAAAAGTGTTGTACAATCCAAATAATGAAATCTAATAAAATTCTAGTAAACAAAATTTTTGTATAAAATAACCATTTAATTATCTTCTAATTATAATAAATACCTTGTATAATATTCAAAATTATTTAAAGATAAGGTCATTTGCATGATGTATAATTACGGCTATTTAGACATACAAAAAGATCGTTGGGTAAGTGAGCCCTTAACTATTCAACTTTGCTTTCACTTTGTCTGC
The DNA here is from genome assembly GCA_034699045.1 of Nanhermannia cf. coronata Gr-Ori-00579. NCBI lineage: Eukaryota > Metazoa > Arthropoda > Arachnida > Sarcoptiformes > Nanhermanniidae > Nanhermannia > Nanhermannia cf. coronata Gr-Ori-00579. Next base: position 5,763 of record JAQIXA010004837.1, on the reverse strand, counting down.
TTGTCTGTCTTGGGGTTTAAGTGGGCTTTCTGTTTTTATATGATGTTTAACATGCAAAGGCCTGAATTCGGAATATTATATCTTTTGCTCAATATCTTTGCACATAGATATGGTTTCAGGGAAAAAGTACAACAGATTTATCCAAAAATAGGATTCAAAATATTAAAAAAAAATTCAGAATTATCCCTGACATACCCCTAACTAATCAGCTAATAACACTATTTAAAATAGACTTATCGTTTAATTTCATCCCTATTTTGATTTTTTATTGAAATTACCACAATATTTTTGATCTAAATTTTACACCTGTATGAAATCAAGCTAGAATTTTCCTATTGTTTAGTTTAGGTTAGATAGATTAGGTTAGGATTTTAAATTATTTTGAGTTAACTTCATACAGGTATAAAGTTTATTCAAGAATATTGAGGTAAATTCAATCAAAATATGGAGAGATTAAATCGGAGTCAATTATAATTAACAATTTTATTACCTAAATATTTTTAAAGAGGTAAGTAGTAAATAAAATACCATCAAGAATAGTGTAGGTAGAAATACCATCTAGAATAGTGTAGGTAGTAGATATAAGTAGGTACATACTAGAATGAAACCTCTGTATAACGACTATCTATTATTTAAGAAAATCTTTTAGTCTCGATTTACTTTATATAGTCAACCGTTTACACTTTTTTAGACTTTAAAATTAAAGCTATTTGATTTGCAGTTTAGTTCAAAATTTGCTTTTGAATTTTTTTATAATTTACATCCTATATACAGATATTATACCTACCTAACATTAGACAATATTTTAATATCTAAATGTACATGGATTTGTCCTATTTAGAAAAAGAGTACTTTTTATATTTTATAAAACACAAAAAAACGAGCAATCGAACAATCACGTAAATTACTTTTTTTGCAAAAAAAAACAACAAAATGAATCAACTAAATTATTTATAAAATGGAAATATAGCCAGGATTTTTATTAGTAAGTGTAGGTACTTATTTTTTACTAAACGAACCTGCATTTAAGATCTCTGCATGTGTCATCTGCTAAAAATCATAAAAATTGGCAAAAAAACAGCGAAAATAGGTAGATAAAATTTTTAAAGAATTTAAGAGTCATTTTACTTGAGGTATACTCGTACCTATCCAATTTTTAATGCACATCAGTATAAGAATATTTTTCAACATTCACATAAAGCATTTTTTGACCTACTCCTATTTAAACTCATCCATATTTTACCCCTATATATATTTGGACTAACTTTATCTCTGTTCAATTTTGTAGTTTATCATGAGGAAAAAAGATTCACTTTTTCAGGTAGCTATATAAATTGACTTAAGTTCACCCATATTTTGGCTGAAATTACCCATATTTTTGGTCTAACTTTACCAATGTATGAAATTAACACAAAATTTTACTAATTTAGTTTAGGATAGGTCAAGTTAGGCTAGGATTTTAAGATATGTTGGCCTAATTTCATACATTGGTAAAATTAAACCAAATATTAAAGATTTGTAAATTCAATTCAAAGTAAATTCAACCAAAAATAGGGAAATAAATAATTTTTTGAACGGCCTTGTTTACCAATAAGGCTATTAAACTATATCCTATACTATACTAGTATAAGGATTAGAATAATAATCATTTATACGTGATATTTTGACTTTGAACTGATTTAAAAAAGGGTAGGCACTTTATACAGAGTGACTACTCTACGAGTACTTACTGATATAAGAAAATACAAAAAGAGTTTTTTGGAATGATTTCGGAAAGTTTGTGCAAAGTTTTTTAATCAAACTTACCTGCCCTTGTACTTCTATTCTGTATAGGTATAGAATAGTGTATGTCTAGACTCATTTGTAAATTAATAAATATTAATATAGCTATCTACTTATATAGGTAATTTAAAAATGCATTCAAAGCAAAGGTAGATACTTGGAAATTTTTTGCTCATTTTATTAGATATAAATAGCCTATTTTAATTACAATTTAAATAGGTGTGTACTACTAAATATTTAAAGTATCTGTATACAGATATATAAGGGAAGGATTCGAAGGTAAATTTAATTAGCTTTTCTCCAATATACGATAATTAACATTTATTAGATCTTTTGAACCTTTATTATTTTTAATAAAATTCTCAAGTACTTATAAATAGAGGTTATATGACGATTGTTGAGCAAAAATTTTCAGTTTTTTCTGTTAGTCGATTTTTTCAAATTCGTTCAAAGTGACCTGACTTGAAACTCATAAATATGAGGTTTGATTTTATCAAGTTATGTTAGGTTAGGTTAAACATATAGGGAAGAATACTTACCGGTAAGTATTAATACTTGCCATGTCAGTGTCAATTATTGACAAATACTTCGAAAATATTAAATTTTAGTATGTTTAACATGCTAAAAAATATTTTTATCTATTAATTTTGATATTATTTTCTGAATTTTTATGAAAAACTGATAGTATACTTGACTTAACCTAACCTGACCTAAACTAAAATGATCATATCTTTGCGTTTCAGGTCATTTTGAACTTTAAAAAAATTGACCAACAAAAAAATTTTGCTTGCCCAAACAACCGTCGTGTAACTCAAATAGATTTAATGAAAGGTTCTTTTTAAACTCTGAAAAATTAGCGCCTATTGACTATTGAGGAAGTGATTGAGAAATTAAGAAAAAATAAGATTTTAAAAATGGCTCTCATTTAATCTCATTCAAATTTTTCTATATCCTAACCTAGTATAGCCTAAGCTAAACTAAAAATATTTTGGGTTAATTTCATACAAGGCAGGGTAAAGTTAAATATAGAGGTAAATTTAGCAAAAATAGGGATAAATTACATAGGTATATCTTGAAATTTTGGCTAAATTTTCTAAATTTTTTGCTTTTTTTGTATATTTTCTTGGTTTGAGAATCAATAGTGTCCATTTAAATGATTATTTAATTAACATTTATGTCAGCAAATTGAAGGTCAAAATTTTGAATCCTTAAACAAAATTCTATTTTTTAAAGTGATGGACTTTCTAACGACAGTTTCTGGACAAGAACTTGTCTATGAAATAATGTTATACACTGTACATACGAGTTATATGTACATATACATATATAAGTCCTTAGCAGATAATATACAGTACGGTACCTGCAAGTATTATATACATGATGTTCCAAAAGTAAAAGGCAAAAATGCTTAGGTCTTAATATAGTATAGACCTGATCAAATTTTTGAATAAGTAAGATATGAAATCGATAGGAAATTTAAAGGTGATCACGAATCTCAAATCCTTTTGATGCTAAGATTAACAGGTCAAAAGTCATGGGTCAATGGACTGATCATTTTCCATTGGAGAAAAATTGAAATAAACCAAAATTGCTCCAAAAGGCTTGAAATGTCAAAATTTATGATTCCCAGGCATAATAGTGCTCGGAAACCGTAAATTTTTTTATGTCGTTTAGAACAATTTTAGCACTTTTCAATTTTTTGTAATTTTTCTCCCATGGAAAATGTCTCGAGTTCATTGACCCAAAACTTTTGACCTAGTAATCTTGGAATCAAAAGGTTTTGAGATTCGTGATCTCCGTTAAATTTCCTATCGATTTCATATTTTACTTGTTTAAAAATTGTATCTGACATACTTTTGGAAAACCCTGTACATAGTATGTAAATAAAATTATAAGATGGTTTTTAACATGAATAATTCATGACACAAAAATAGAACCCAAATATTCTTGGAGGATAACAATTTCCATACTTATTTTATCCTACTATACATACTATTAAAACTGTTCTTATTAAGTACTATGATATTTAAATATAAAACTTACATACTACAGTATATAACGTACCCTACCTGTATCTCCTTAAATAGTGCAAAAAAACTCATAAAGATATACGGAGTAGGTATGTAGTAGGAAAGAGCTTAATTATTGAAAATTACCATTAGATAATTCATAAATATTCAAGTAATGACTACAGTAATTAAACGGCAAAATTGCAAAATAGCAATAAAATTTTGCAATAAATTCTAGACATTCGATTTAATGATTATTTAGACATTTAACCCGTCTAAAATGAGGATTTTATTTCCAAATTAAGAAAAAATTATCAATATTTCTACTACAATACTCGTATTAGTGGCCTAGTTTACTGGCTTCAAAAGTTAATAATCTTTGATATGTAGAAAACTAGGGTTTAATTAACTGCTCTTAAAATTAGTTAACTAATAATTGCGAGAAAAATTAGAAAAATAAGACAATTTTTGAGATTCTTTAAATTTTGAAGTTTTAAATGACTTTGGATACGTTTAATTTCTTTCCTATTTTGGTTAAATTTACACCTATATTTTTGGTTTAGTTTAACCCCTGTATGAAATTAACCCAAATTTTTTAGTTTAGGTAAAGATTTTTAAACCAATATATGGATGAGATTAGACTCGAGTCATTTCGAAATAGCCCAAATTATTGTAGGAACTATAATAAATTTGATGAGATCATAAAATTTTGGGAAATTTTATGAGAATTGAGGTTTTTTTTTTCAATAAAATAGGTGAAGGTACGGAAAAAAATCGCATTGTTTCATAACCAAGGTTGGGTTTTCTAAAGCTGAAATTATTCATTCATTTTATTACTATAATTAAAATGATGGGATTTTGACAGGTAATGTTGTTTTTAACATTTTCGCTTTTTAAATATCGTGTTTTACAAGTCTGGCATAAAATTTAATGGGCACTTTAATGAGTAATTTGACTGTAGATCAAACCCTTCAATACAAAAGCTAGGTTTTAACGACTTGTGTTCAATTTCAACACTATTTTTGGTTGAATTTACATCTATATTTTTAATATAACTCTATCCCTGTATGAAATTAACCCAAATTTTTTAAAAATCCTAACCTAAACTAAGCTAAACTAAAAATATTTGGATAAATTCCATACAGGGTTAAAGTTAGACCAAAATATAGGGGTAAATTCAACTAAAATAGGTATGAAATTAAACACAAGTCTAAAAATGATTCCTTAAAGAAATATTCTATTTAAAAATATCTCTTTTTCTACTATAAAATTGACAAATTTGAGTGTGACTATAAATTGACCAAATGTGTAACTTCCGGTCATCGATTCCTGACATTGATTCACCCATTTATTTCCTATTTCCTATATTCAGTAGTCAGTAGGTATATAAAGCAGTTTGCAAGGTAAAAATGTTCCAATTTCAATTGCATGTTTCGAAAAAATTTATAAATGACTTTTTTTTTGTGCAAAAACTGCAAGGTCCATTAATTGTAGGTTATTTAAGCTCTATTTTTTTAAGCCAAATTGTCATTTGAAAAATTCACATGTGCAAAATAATTTATTCTTTAAATTTCAGGACTTGTCTTATTACTAGCAGAAGACATCTAGAACTAGTGCTCTGTATAAAGTACCTACCTAATTTAAAATATATAATCTATATCTAGATATAGTACAGATACTACCTATATACTACAGTATATCCGTACGTATATTAAAGTTAAATATATATCAGTATTCAAGAAATTTTGAGTCAATGATTGGCAATGTACAACTATTTAGCTCACATTTCATCGAAAATTTTGAAAAAATTGGCCAAACTTTTCTTTATATAAGATAGAAAATTTGAAATTTTTGAGAATTTCAGACAGAAGGATTCGAAATTTTGAGTTTTTTTAAAATAATTTAACAAATCGTATTGAAAATTTCCAAGAAAAGCTGGATACTTTTGCAAATTTTTGCAAAATTAGAAAAA
>JAQIXA010004836.1:0-10521 GCA_034699045.1 Nanhermannia cf. coronata Gr-Ori-00579 | reverse complement strand
CACCACCGCCTCCACCACCACCACCACCTACTCCTCCACCACCTCCACCACCATCAGGCGGATGGCCAGCACCATAAAGTGGAAAAAAATTATCTTTTAACTCTACTACTCATGCACAAAAATTAAATTGTTCAATGCATAATATATTTAGAAATTTAAAATAAAAAAAAACTATTATTCCACGATAAAATGATTTTATTTTGAATTTTATTTTTAGAGTTTTTATAAAATAGTAGAAAGTACAAAAAATTTAGATGAACCTTTTTAAATAGATTTTATTTTAAAAGCAAGTTATATTAAAACTTTTGGAATACGAACATTTATTTTTATTAAGGTATAATTTAAGTTCCCGGAATGCCGTCTTAATAATATGCTTTTATAGTATAAATAGGGCTATAATTATGATTATTTAGTATTCAATTTATCGTCAAAAATCTTATTTTATCTTATCCTTAGTTAAGTGCGTTCAAATTTCAATTTCAAAAGTACCCTAAAAATATTTATCTTCAGCAAGGTCGCTAAATATAAGATTAAAAAAATATAAAATTTGGTTTTTCAGTAATCTGTAGCTAATTTTAATATATGGGCTAATTGTATACCTTACTATTTATATGTAAAGTAGTACATATAGATTGTGGTCTTTCAGAACCTGGATTAACAGAAAATCCCTTCGTTGTCGCTCTGGTTCCAGAACCAGAATGTTCGAACTCCCAAGACCTTGTCTATGTACTATGTGTATAAAAATATATACGAATATAGTCATCATTATCATGGACTCTACCCATAGAGAAGGTGACTCTATGAGGACTTCCTTGAGTAGACCCGTGGACAGAGAGTCACTCTGACCTTTCAAGGAAGGCTCGGTACTCGGTACCCGTACCAAAAGCACTACTAATCGTAAGTACTAAGATTACGAAGATTACGAAAAAGTGCCGAAAAGGACACTTCTCCGGTTCCGAATTCCGAGCCTACAATATCAGGGCCAAGGTGTAGCAATACTGTTTATAATTTATAAGCTATTACTACTTCACTCCCCACCCTATCTATTATAAAATAGTCCCTATAGAATAGAAAATCCTTTTTCAGTCTGGTGTACCCCAAAAATCGGTTTTTTTCGCCACAAACCTAACCTAGAATGCAATAATAAAAACCCTCAATGAGGTTCCCAGGAATCGTGTTAATCACTCGGGTTATGGTTGTGTAATGAGTAATGAGCAAAAGCAATTCACCTTATGCCACAAACCTAACCTAAACATAATTTAATATGGTTCCAGGAAGCTTGCGGGTCACTCAGGGTATCTAGATCCGATCCGCACATAATAATGGCCAAGAGTAAAATATAAAATTAAACCAAAATACTAATCCTGTTCTTTGAACAGAATTTATCTCTATTTGCTTAATAAATTCTAATTTATTCAAAATAAGTGGATAAATATCTATAATAAAGCTTTTTAACTTTTACAGTAGATGCACACTAGCTCAAAGTTCATATAAATTCTATCTATAGCAAAATCATGTCATTTCTCGCAATATTAAAATTGTGTTGATAATACTTTATCATATTTTTTGTCAATAGAATTTCTATTGAAAAGCCCCATTTTAAAAATATCTCTTAAAATATTATGATTACCACATGCATAATAATCATAATAATGGTCCATATTATGCGTGCCAGCCATGGTCATTGACAAGTTGAAAAAGCATTGGAAAATTTTTTTCATGAAATTAATATATGGTAAGATATTAATAAGCTCAGCTCAAAGCCAGTAAAAGAGAGATTATTAATTTATAATTATACCTAAATATAAATAACATTAAAATATCTGTGAATGATAGATAGTTAAAATTACTGGCTCAAAAACTTTCTCTTTTTAAATTTTTTGATTTATTGATTTATAAAAAGTCCAAAATAAGTAAACAGTATAAAGTATTTTCTAATGACCTCGAGGATTTGTTTTATATTTACAAAAATACAGATACATAGTTAAAAATCTTGTCCCAACTCAATATTTTCCTTGTTGATGCATTTTTTCATAAAAACAAAATTTACAAAATGCAAAACATTTTTTTCAAGCTATCAGTTTTAATGTTTATTTACCTCAGCAGCAGCAATATATTTGGTTAGATAATCTTAAATCAACTTAATATAGCAAATAACAATCTACTCATTTTTCTTACTATTTTAATAAAACAAAAAGGAATCTCCAATGGAGAAGAAGTAACGACGAGGAGGCCGAGTTATCGGGTCACTCGGGTCAAATTTCCAAAATTGGGCCCCACGACTCCATTACCACAACTCACGAATCACAATCAGAATGGTAAAAATTTAGATCTAAACCACGTAATTCTAAAATACCTAAGAATATTAGTGCAAAGTATAATAATTACCTATATACATGGATAATTTTATTATATATGTACCTAATACTTTACGTAACTAAATCTAAATATTATGATATGAGGTAAGTACCTACATAAATATGTTATACGAATACAGTATAGGTGCAATTTTTCTTTTTAACCTAATCTGACGAAAATATTAATTTGATTTGGTAGCTGGTAGATACGAGTACCCTACTTTTATGTAGTTATGTAATATGAAAATCTTCTTTTATTTAGCGGAGCTTCAAACTTTGAATTTGAATAAATAATAGCTAGCTAATTCTAGAATAATTTCAAATTTGATTTAAAAAGAAAAAGAGGAATAAATAATTTGAATTTGAATAATTAATTATGTTTAATGACAGCATGTTCGGGGTACGTTTGTAAGCCTGGCGAGAAATGTTTCATGTTCCCCATAAGCGAGTGTCATTTGAATGGTGACCGAGACGTTCTTATCTGCCCACTTCAGCCCACCTGCTTTCGAACAAAGCCGAGGAAAAATAGTTCGACCACACCATCATCAACTAACCTTTAAACACATTTACATATATATTTGTGATTAATTAATAAATATCCAAAATCCAATGGCTCAAGGACTAATAAAATAAACCTTTTAAAATTTAAAATTACTTATATGTACCTTTATTTCACAGTTCACAGTCACAGTATCCTATCCTAGATCTATTTAGGATTTATACTATAGGTTTTGATTTACCTAATATTTCTTTTAAATACACTAACTACAATAAAGTGTAAAATTTGGTTTTTAACTTTACTCGTATAAGTAGGTATTATTAATATTAATAATTATTAGCAGGTACATACAATTTATATATAGTACCCTACCTAATTTGATAAGCCTCATTTCTCTATTTCTTTTTAAAAAAATTTAGTAGGTATTGGTACATATTGGTGCTCGTACTTAGGTTATGTACCTACTCTTCAAAATAGTTTAGGTAGTTCATTTATACTTATCAAACTTTTATTTTCTCACAATTTATTCAATTCAAAGCCCTGCTGATCTGATAATGAGGCAAGTAAAGCATAATATAGTTAGTAGTATAGTAATAGGTTTAATATTTTTTTATTACCCCCAAATTATCAGCTAGAGTAAAGCTAGCAAGAAAATTAATGGTAAATCGACTAATGATTGAATGACAAGTGTGAAATTTAATTAGAATTGCACAGTTTTGAAAATTGATTAGATTTTCATTTATCTTTGACTCCGAGGAATTTGCCCAAATCGTTAATCCTCAAAACCTCGTACTCGTCGTAACCATGTTCTTCTCCACCTACATAAAACGTTAAGAATAAAATAATCTGATCTGAAATATACCACTAGGTAATCTTACCATAAGGGATATAACACTTCCCGTGACTTGGATGAACTTTTCCCACTTAAATAAGTTAGAAATTCAGAGAATAAAAAAATGAACGAAATTGGTATGGTACTGCTTCTTACCTGTTACAGTCCCATTATGTATAACTCTCCCAACGTACATTTTTTCCTCAGTATTCGGATCTTTTCCAGCTAAGAATCAAAAATATTATTTGTGGTGGTGAGTAGGGTAATCTGTGCATATAATATAGGTTGGTATTGGTATAATAAGTACTGATCGTATCGTATCATATAAAGTTTTATTTTTCAATTCAATCCTCAAATATGTAATAGTAAAAGAAGTACCTTATACCTACCTAATACTATAGGGTAGTAATGCTATCAATAAGTAAGTACGAGTGTTTATATGTTGCAGCCAGTATAGGATTTCAACTTATATGCAAACTAGCTAGCTAGCGCTAGCATGGGTTTTTAAATGTTAATCAACGCATTTTAGAAGTTTGATTATACATATTAGGTTAGATGTTAGATCAGGTTAGGTTATCATAGTTTTGGTTAGGCATGATAAACCCATTTAACTTCATTTTTAACAGGTAAAAACCCATACTAGCAAGCTAATTTGTATATTTAGCTGAAATCCCTATCCCTACTAGCTGCAATGCAACGTATACACTAAAGTTAAATAGGTAATAATTTTATTTCGTTCCTCATTTCATTAGCATTCATTTTGTCTACTTTTAAGGTAATATTAACCTTTAAGGCAGTTCTCAGGAATATCTGATCCACTAGCATGGACCCAACTTAAACAAGCTGTAGGAGCGATCAAAACCTTTACAAAATTATAAATTTTTTTTATCAATCCAAATTAATTAGAATTAGAATTGTATCCTATCTATCCTATACTTATTAATTTTGAAACAAAATTTGAATTTGAATGCACGCTTACTTGGTACTCATTTTGTGCGAGCTCTTTTCCATCACTAAAAAAAGTAAGTACATATATATAAATCAACTAGTAGAAAAATAGTTTTTAGAAATGTTTTTAAATAGGGTTGGTATTTCTAGCCAGTCATAGTTGAGAATTTTGATCAAATTAATAAATCTTTTATGAATATGTACTTACTAGGCTACATATACACACTTGTGACTTGGATGGAGTTTACCTGGTAAAATAGGTCGATTAATTTATGTTAAGTTAGATCAGGTTTACTTTACCTGGTACTTTTTCACCGTTAACTTTCGCCCTTCCCACATAAAGTTTCTCACCCTTATCCATACCAGCCGGAATTGAAAACTATAAAAGGTCGAAATGAATTTTACAGAAAAATCTTTAATGAATAATATATAAATAAAATAAATATAATAATAATAATAATAAAATAATAAATAAAATAATAAAATAATTTATAAATAAAATTTATGGTCGTACTTTTGGATGATTTCCTTCTGAATCGTCTACCCATTTGCATTTTTCGGGCTCACCCATCTTCAACAGAATAATTTTAAATTTATTTTATTTTTACCTTTTCAGCTCGAACTCTACTTGACTAATTAAATTAAGTATAAATTTAAACCGAATTTATAAATTACTCGAGTCGAGAGGCTTTTATTTTATTTTATATCGTTTTTATATCGTTTTGGAAAAGAAAAGTTTTTATACAGATACTTATAATATGCATATACAACTAATACCTATAAAAAAGTATATTATCTTCATTTTATCTTTAGTTATTAACTTTTATCTTTATATATTTTTAAGTACCTAACTACACATAGCATTATCTTTTATTAGTAAGTACCCTTACCTAGAATAATCAAATTGGTTTGGCATTTCCTTTTTTAAGCTGATGTCATTTCGGTATCACTAGGGCTTAAAATATTTTGCAGTCTTACAAATAAATGTAGGTAATAAATTATACAGAATTATAATATGAAATTATAAGCAAGAGTAAATAATGTATTTATCTTAAATTGACCATATTTGTTTTGTAATAATTCTAGATTACAGTCTGAAATGATATGATTGTACTTTTTTTCCTTTTTCTAATTACGGATATTGATACCGATTACATCGAAACTCACCATTTTCATTGCGTTCTTCATTTCATTAGCATTCATTAATTATCATTTAACTACCATTTATAGTCTAGGTATTTTTCATATTATCTTATTAAGAGTTATTTTAACCAGCAGGTACATATTTACGAGTATATGTATTATGCTTTTAGGTACCTATATATATATATATCTTCTATGCCTACTTATTCTATTCTATTTCTACCTGTTTTATATACTCATAATACGTATTGAAACGTAATATGTATTTTTTATTAACATGTTGGATATGGTCAAGGGAAAAAAAGTGTGAAAAAATTATAGATTTGGGATATTTTGGTTTGGGACATTATTTATTTTTTATGGGTTTATTTTTTGTTTTTTAATCTTGCGGTAATAGATAAAGGGAATCGAGTAGAGTAGGAGTAGTCTGTCTAATCTAGTAATTACTTTCATATCATAATACACTATATAAGTACCTATATAAATATAGATTAAAAATTAGAGATTAAGTAGGTACCTACTGCTACTTACCTATCTCTTTTATAAAATGATGACAAATTAAATTAAAGGTCGGTTGCTCTCAAACCTATAGGTTATGTAATTCTAATGAATGTGTAATAGTAATTCTGAGTCTAAACCTATGTACAATTATCTTGAAAATTATCTTTAAAATTTATTCATAAAAATAATATTGCGGAATGAGTAGATTAGATGATTGGTTTAGCATATATAGTACTCTAACCCTACTGTATTATATTATATTATATGTAGGAATACATAACGATATTTACCTCAGTTAATCACATCACAGAAAATTGTACTATTAGTCACTTTAACGAAATTGTAATAAGTATAATAAAGGAGAAATGCTATTGAATATTGGAGAAATGAGACTGCAGAAACTTTAGAGAACTGACTGATAATGGATAAGTGTAGCGTCTTATGATTTGTCGTGCGCTAAAAATGGTGAAAGTTTTGTGAATTTTTGTGAAATGACATTTTCACTATTTTTCAAGCATGATACATATTTCAACATAATTAATGTCAATAAAGTAAAATATAGGGTCAACAATCAAAATAAAAAGGTACTTGAGGTACAATACTTGATTAGATATGCCATAATAGTTAAGGATTCTTCTATGATTATTACGAACTACTAACAGTAAATGGCCTAATTTAATAACTATATTGGCATGCATGTACCATAATGTTATTTCATTAAGAATTAGTGAGTATATAATAATTGGTTAAGTCATATTACAAATTTTATATACAAATTAGTAAGATAATGTATTTAAAATAATCAAAGCTAAGTAATGAATGAATAAGGAATGATTCCTATCTTATCTTATACACTAATATAAGTAATTATTACACTGATAACAGAATCAGAATTAATGGGTGCAGAATATCAAAAAGGTTTTCCATCAAAATTTTTACTTTTTTTAAATGGGGAGCTTGTGTTGTGATTTCAACTGTTCTTCCATACTGTTCATTTCACTCGAAATGAGTTCAGCCACTGGAACAATATTGCCATGTGAGGGTCTGCAACCTGATCGATAAAATAGAATTATCTAATTGAATTTATATTTATATTCATGCTCTTTGTTAATTAATTCTTTATTTTATAGGTATAAACAGATATATCACATAACGCTACTCGTATACTCGTAGTATGTGCTAGAGTAAAATGCATTTTCTCACTCAATTTAATACATTCTGTATCTCAAACTCAAACTCAAATAGAAATCCAAATTAGGTAAGTAGGATACAGTTGATATGCTTTCACTATACCTATTACATTTTCTCAAGAAATATTTACTAAGGGTCTGTCAATTAAAATTGGGTAGAAATTTTTGAAGTCTTTACCAAGGGCAACAAAGGTTGGCTGAAGTTCTAATGGTTGAGGAAAGATTCTCTTTTTCCTGAAATCTACAACCGCTTTGGCGGTCCGTTCATTCTTGTAATATCCAACCCATTTTACAAAGCCTGTATCAATTCTTATACCGTCTTGAATCCACGAAACCTCTTGGCCGACTGAAAATCTTTCATTGGAACTACTCACAAAGTCTCGACCAAAATGTTTCTTAAATTTCCCTACGATTTCAGGAGCACTGCTCAAGACTGGCTGGATTCGATTCTCCAAATCTTCGTCTTGACCATTCTCATTTGGTGACTGAATGTATCCGGGTATGTCCAACTGATCTCTAGAACCTCTAGGGGAATTCAGCTGGCGAGACCAGCTTGACCTTCTAAGATCGGCTCCCGTCAAAGTCAAAAGCTGTTCAGTCTCTTCTGGTGATATTATGATTTCGAGTTGGACTAAATGTATAAAACGTATCTTGCATCCAGAACTTCGGAAGTATCGAATACCTTCGTATATACCATCTGAGTTACCAAATTGACCATCTTCCTATTAAAAGAAATACATATAAGATTAGAAACATAATTTAAAAATAAATTTGCAATTGAGAAGTTTTTATTCAAGTAGTATTATCTAGCCACAAAGTCAACTTGCGACAATTGTTCAAAAATCCCTTACAAATTCGACTCCAGCCATGAGAGTAGTTTCCAGGTTTTGATCTGTATCACCATCAGCATCAGGATATCCAATCCACCTTATAATCCCTCTAAAATTACCACCTGACTCATTTTCCCAAAGAACAAAATCCCCAATGAAGACTTTCTGCTTAGTCGTGGGGTGAAAGTGACTCTCTTTGGAATCTACCAAATCAAAGCAAATCATCCTAGTATTTTAATTTTGCAATAATTTTTTTAAAATTTTAATTGTATAAAATTAACTTTAAAAAGAAAATACAATTAATTAAATACAGTCAACAGTCATATAGTGTCTAACTAATTGTAAAATCTACCTTCAGCCCATTTTTCAATATTTGAAAAATTTATCCATTTTGAGGTAGGTTACTTACTTACCCTTTAATTTAGGTTTAAATCTTCCAGAATACATTCTTTAAATAATTTAAAAGTTTTTGAATTAAAATAATCTGATATGTACAATAATTATTTTAGTAAATTAACAAATAATTTGTTATACTTTGTGAATTTTACTTATTTTATCCAATGAGTGTTTGAATTTTTAAACTACCTACCTACTGATATTTTTATGATTTGCTTATAGCTAAATGATAATACCATAAGATACCTACTGTTTTGTATTATCTACCTATACACACCCACACTAAATTTATACACCTTACATTTAAACAATAATAATATATAAATGATTTATATATAGGTAATTGAAAATGAAATGTGATTATTAATTATGTGATATTACGAGTACGAGTACGCTACACTTTTATCTTTAAGTCTATATAAAAATTGAAAGCATAAAATTGATATGTACTACCTACCTTATATTGTACATACTTTATATAATGTTTAATGCATAGGTAGGCCAGGGTACAAAATACAAAATCGTTAACTACATATTACGCTAATCTGTGTATAATAATTTGTATGTTGATGGAGCATATAAATGTTCTTAACTGTATATAATTAGCCTGACTCTAAACAAACTTTCTAGAAAACTTTAAAAAAAAATTCAATTGCGAATGACAGACAAATTCAAAATAAATTGGTCAATTATTATTTTACTGATAAAAAAGTAGCATTTTTCCGACCAATTTGTATAATATTTACCTATGTATATCTTATATATATTTATATATTATTAATTATTATACTTAAGTATCTGGAATCTGGATGGAAATTTCATGCGGTGAGAAAAACTTTTTTCTCATATGAATCTGAATCAGCCTTCAGCCTTCAAATACTTTCTTTGATCTTTCTATCTAAATACATATAGATAAATGATATACCTTCTTTTAATAGGATAACTAATTACTGATAATTCGAGCAAATAAATTGACCACTTGACTATCCACGTTACGAGTTTATATAAACAATACTACATTACATACTTGAATTGTTTAAACATAATATCTATGTACATAATATATTGGTACTTATCAGTATCAGTAGGGAGTAGGGAGAGGGAGATAGGTTTGGTATTCGTATTTATGTTATGTAGGTACTATTATCTAGCATTAATAACTTCAAATTCAAGATCAATTATCGAATGTTAATTGTAGGAAGGCAATATGTGAGAACGAGAACTGTATCCATTTTCACTTCAAAAAATACCAATATATTTCAATACATAATAAGCGATAGAGATGGTGAACAGTGAAGTCAACCTCAAGGTTTGGATCAAACACACCAAACTCGATGCCCCAAGGTTTACTAAATTTTCCCTGAGGTAAATAAGAAAACTTTAATAAAAAAATTAATATCCACGCGAATATATATTTTGAGTTAAGTGTAGTTTTATAAAATTTCAAGATTTCAAAGTTTTTCTTGCTTGCTTGACTTCTTGGCATGGGTACCCTACTCTCTTTTGTATTAGGCTGATAGACCTAATATTTCCTTGTAACTTTGATATGATTATATTATAAAGGAATATCTTAACATGCATGGCATAATCAAAAAAGTTAAAAATTGTACAATTTTTCATTTTTTGAAAAAACTCATTTGTCTAAAATATAAATATTTTTGATCATTTTTGATTCTTCAAAAATTGTAAAAAAATGAGATATTTTGCATATTTTTAGGTCGTATAGAAGTTGGCATTGTACAATTTTGAATTGTACATAAGTAAACACTAAATATTAATTCGTATTTAAGTTAAGTTAATAATACTCCCTATCTCTTATGTAAGG
>JAQIXA010004835.1:0-10522 GCA_034699045.1 Nanhermannia cf. coronata Gr-Ori-00579 | reverse complement strand
AATTTTTAAATATAATATATTGGGTGTATGGCTAATACTTTTTGTACCAGACCTTTTGTACCAGTAGTAGGATATTCTGTCTGATAGTAAGCATTATTTTAGAAATATTTGAACAAGAAATTTTTTATGACAATTATAAAAAAAGACCTTCGGTTTGACCTGGAACGCCCTGTCATTATTATCACAGAATTAAAGCCATTTATTATTAGTATTAGATAGGTAGCTCAAATTGAATTAATTATTAAATATTAAAGTAGGTAGGTATTTTTTAAGAAATGAAAAGTAAAATTTATTTTAAAAATCACACACACACACTGCATCCTATTCATATTTATTACTCTATATTTTATTAAACCTATATTATTCTATATACCCTACATAAACAATAATGACATTATAAAAGTGAGGTGAGTATTTATTAATTTATTAACTTAATAAATAATACAAAAAAAAACGTAAGCTTGAGGCTTGAATCAACTTTAATGTGATGAAGATAACATTATTATACTTTTTATATAACTTATTCATATAGTAGGTAACTTATTCATAAATTATGAACATAAATGAGAGATAAGCTATGTTAGGTAGGCTAATTTTAAAAAAAAGGATAAAATAAAAATCACAGAAAGAGAGTAATAAATCTTCTGCTGATGGTTGGTTTTTTCAAGGGGTCGAATAGCCCGAGACGAATGGCACTCCTGTTGAAGGAACCTGCCTCTGATATTCAAAGTAACTGTGACCTAGGTAGATTAGATTAGATTAAGAATGGTGAATTGTATTTTAAAATATTTAAAGAATCTTTGAAAAAATTACCAAAAAAAGAGAGTAGAGTGGCTTCCTCATACATAATTCGTCTCGAGAAAAAATGCCAGGACGCGAGCGTGTATGCACAAGCACAGACAGGGTTCTGCAACACCAACTATAGATAATATATTTAAACCTTAAATTTTAATTTTTAAATAATTTATAAGTAAACACAATAATTTACTTACCTGAGTTCCAATGGACCACCAAAACCAGCCGGCTGTTAGTTAGGAATAAATCAGGAATAAATTAATATCTTCTTACTTACTTCTTACATAAATTGTAACAATAATACTCTAGCTATTAAACTATTTTTTTTAAATAATTATTTTGACTATTTATTTACCATAAGAGGGGTGTCTACAAAAAGAGTAAATTCCATTTTTGACGAGACGATGACCTTCCACTTTTTTGTGTCTAACTAAATGTGTGAAATTCTGACCGGCTGTCAGCATCGCCACTTTCCTCATGAGTTCTCCACTAATACAGAGGAGTAGTCCTATTTTTAATGACCAGCCAGGAGATTTCAAATCTAAAATAATTGAGATATTGGGATAATTAAATAGAAAATAAGGGAAGATGTTTTTATTTAATTTTACCGGGTATAAATGTATTTTCAAGTAGAAATTCTATCCATGAGGCTGCTGCAGCGAGTCCATATTCAATAGAGTGATTGAGAAGAAAAGAGTCCATCGAGAGGGCTTCTGGATTAATCTTTTGAATAAAAAGAAATATGTTTAGAGTTTAGAGTTTAGATAGAGTTAGTATTCAAAACATTATTTTAGGTATATAATATTAGGTATAAAAAAATTATAGTTATTTTTAATTACAGTTGCAGTTACAAGAAACTCCGAATAATGGAAAAAGCTCATGATCATCATATAAGTTCCTATACGTATTAATATTTGTTGTAAATAAAATTAAAACATTACATAGATTAGTTTAATATTATCTTATATATATGAATATATATGATCTCGATTAAAAATAATTCTTTCATGGTATTATTAATTTTTTTTACCAAAGGGTGTGACCAAATTATTCCCCACAAGTTCCCAACCAACTGCAAATGTCCAGCCGAGAAAAAAGGATCTGAGCAAAACCTAAAGTATACATATTAAAATATCTGTCATTGTCATTGGACATCGATAACTATTCTCTGAAATTCTCGACTCGGTCGAGAACCTTAATTGTTGTTTGGTTTTTTAAATGAAATTAACTTTAACTTACTCCTCTCTTTTCCTCCAAAGAAGTGTGGAGAGATCGATGAGTGCTGAGGAGGATGTAGATGATGACGAAGAGAGGGTGAAGAAGGTGGACCAACTGCCATTTTTTCACCTCGAACTCGAACAACTGGAAAGGAGGACTGCTTAAGCTTTCTGTTGATATAGTTGATGGTAGTGGAAGAAGGCTGATTGGGACCAAACTCAAGCCTAAAATTAATTTAATTTTAAAGAAAGGGTATACAGTTTAAAAAGTCTACTAATCGTTCGTAAGTAAAGGTAAAGTATAATAAAATAAGTAGGTATATAAAAAACCTAGGAAGAACCCATTGAGGCTGTTCTTGATGTGTGGGTGTATTTGTGGGGATTCCTTCAGCTGCTGATTTTGTTGTTGGGTGTTGTTCTGCTCGGTCTCAGCCTTCTGCTTCTTCTCTTCAGCATTTTTGATCAATTTCTGGATCATTTAGCACACACAATCCGTCCGTTCGTCTCTAAATACAACTGCCAATATAGTACGATGATAATTTGGTAATTAGGTTAGAATAATGGTTAAATTATTATTATTAAAAAAGTACCTAGGTACCTAATAAATACCTAAATAAAATTTTAAAAGTCAGTCCTTCGTGGTCCTTGTAAGGTGTCTGCTCTGCTGGCTGGTGTAACTTGACTAGAAGGATTAAGGTTGTAAGGTCTTCAAGCCAATGATGGGGTGAGTCAGGGTCATCCTATCCTTACACTACACGCTTCAGGTCAGGTCAAAAACCGTCAAAAACCAAATTACAGAGATAAAAAATAAAATCAAAAAAAATCCAAATCATCTTATAAAAATCTTTTCCGCCAAATAACCAAGTAAAAAAAAAGCCAAAAACTAAAAAGTTATTAGGTTAGAAAATATGGGGGGCAGATTGAGGAGTCGAAAGAGTTTTTTTTTTAAATTTTTTGGTGTCATTTATTTTATGTCGTGACTGTGATAAAACCCCTTTTTGTTAATTAAAATTAAATGCATATTTATAATGCATGCTAAGTAGTATGTATATGTATGTACCTATCTATAATTTAATGTGATAGTGATTAGTATTAGAATTTAGTATATATTATATTATAATTTATAGCTCTGATTTGGTTTTGCTGGTTCTGGTTCTGGGTTCTGATTCTGATAAGAAAAATATTTTTCAATTCTCCACTTGAACCACAAGTGAGATTTGAAATTGAAATTGAAATTGAAATTGACATGTCATTTTTTTCAAGTGCCTGACTGAACCGACAGATCAGCCAACAGTTTTATCACTATTAATAGGTAATGAAAATTAAATTCAATTTCACTGCAGATTTTTTTTTTTTTTCAAGACATAGCTAGATAGGGTAGGTAACTTATAATAATTTATAATTTATAATGCTTACCTAATAAACATTAAGAAATTAGAAAATATAAATATGTATCAGTAGGTATCGGTATCAGTAGGTTTTATTTCTCTAATCCCAATCCCAAGTTCATTCAATGATTGAATTGCAATCATTTTACTCGAACTCGAATACTTGAATTACTTTGATATCTTATTATTACCAGGGTTAGAATTTAGAATTAGAAATTAGAAATTAGAAACGCATACTATGCGACTTGTAATTAGGGTAAAATTGAATTAGGTAAATAATAATAATGATTATCGTTATTATTCTTCAACTACTTCAGAATTGAATTTTTTTGCAAAAAATTAACCAAATTTTCAAGTTATCGGTCAAATTCAAGAGCTAGAGTTAGAGGTAGTAGTAAGGTATAAAAATTCGGATTCGGTAACATTTGAAAAAAAAAATCCCTTTGTATTCAATTCAGATTCAATTGATCAATTATTTGGGGAATTGAGATGAAATGGTAGAAAGTATAATCTTAGAAAGCAAGTGTTAGTAGAAGAAGTGTTGTTGGAAATATTAGGTTGAGGAATTCAATGGGTTGCTTTTGCTTTGCAAAAAAGGGAAAGAGTCCTGAAAATGAAGGTGAAGGAGATGATGGAGATGGAGATGGAGATGGAGGAGTGAGGTCAAAGTCAAAGGTCAAAGTGCCAGTGAGGATCCCCTCAAAGTCACAACTGGCCCAACCACCAAAACCACGACCACCAACACCTCAATTCATACAATTCCCATTGAAGGTACCCACACCCTATACAGTATAATATACCTTACTTAATGCTTGAAATATCAATTTAAAGATAAATCTAGATCAAGATTTTTGCTAAAAATTTTTTGTTTTTGCCAATGCAAAACCTTCTGGTTCTGGTTAGTATCTAATCGCTTTGGCCAAATATTTTTGGGTAAAAATGTTGAAATTTGATCTTTACTTTACATTTAATATAATGGGATCGAGTAGTTTTGATCCTCAATATCAATTTACCTGGTTAGATTTAGATAGGTGATAGGATAGGATAGGATCAGAAAATGAAAATTTTTGTTTTATAGATTCGTGAGAAAGTGTGGCGTTTTTTGGATTTGCGTTCGAGGCTTTCTGTTAGACAAACATGCTCCACTTTCAAAAAGGAGATTGACATTTATGCCGGGTACAAAATATACAAATAGAACCTCTGCCTGCCTGTTTGTATAGAAGGGTATTAATCCTCCTCATTCTTTTATTCTTCGTAAAAAAAAGGGTCTCCTTCAGACTGGATGATCCAGTACTACTCGAAAACCCAGAGGTGTTGGAATTTCTTCAAAGGACAGAGGTTGTGGATGTTCAGTACAAGCTGGACTATGTGGTGGAGAGACGACTCTTTCGAACCTGGCAAAACTTGGACTGTCTTGAAATCAACACCAGCCTCAGCCCACCCCTCTGCACTGGACTTCTCATCCCCCTCGAGGAACAGTTGAGCTCCTTAAGGCTCGATCGAAGGGCTCTCACCACCGCCTACCTCCCAGGTAGGAAAGCCAAATTAGTTCGACCTGACGACGGTGTGACAGACCAAATCCCTATTCTCTCCAACTACAAGTACCCTACTAACACTATCAATGTAATCGATATAAAAATACAAATCCCTATTCTCTCCAACTACACAGCTATCATTTCCCTCAACTTCGTCTACTTACCATCGAACACCCTACCTATGACTTTGGCCATGACCTCACCATCTTCTGCCGTAACATCGCCTATCTTTTTGTTCATCTCAAGGCTCCCAAACTCACCTACTTCACCCTCAAGCCTGAAGAGAAGGATCTCTCCAAAATACTCCTGGAGGAAATACGCATCCCAAGAGAGTTCACCATATGGTAAGTAGCCATTTTGATTAATTCAATATTATACGCTCATTTTATACCCAAAGTAAGTTAATAAAATTCTATTTTCTTAGGTGCGAAGATCATCTCAAATATTTCGTCCACATTCATCGCCACCACCTCAGACACCTCCATCTCCTTTTATTCCTCAGTGAGCTCGAGAGTATCGACAAACAGAACTACTTACCCCCGACAAGGTCAGTCAAACTTAACACCCATATTATAAATAGGTAATGTATCTTTTCAAAGACGTGGCAGTAGGGATTAGGGATTGAACGAGGTTTTCAAACCTCGAAACCTCGAGGTTTTTTGAAAAAACCCCGAAGTTTGTCAAAAATTTGTAAAAATTCTAGAAATATTTCAACACAAAAATATTTTTAGAATATAAAAGTATCAAAACCTCGAGGTTTTTGGGATAAAAACGAAAAACCTCGAGGTTTTGGAATCCCTACTTTGGAGACTTCATATACTTATAGTTATATGCTTACTTAAATATATTTTCTAATTAACAGGCTTCGACACTATATGGTGCTGATTCCTTTATTGAGTCGTCCAGTTCCAAGGGTTCCAGCAGGAGAGGTAGACCCTTTTCGGAATCCTCGTCGTCGACCACTCAAAGGGCCTAAACTTGAGGACTATGAAATTCCTGTTCCTCCTTCCCAGCTCTACTGGAGTCGGATTCTCGAAGACCCTTGTCAGAACAACCTCGTCTCACTCGTACTCCAGGTACAGCCATAGGCTATTATATGTATAGGGTACACTTATAATCCAATTTAAATATTTAATTTATGGTCAATTTAAAGGTGGGACTCTGGCACAATTTCAGAACCTTATTCAAGGTATAAAACTCATATCCTACATAGATTATCTCTTTGTATTTATAAAATAACCCAAATACTGGATATGGATGTATTTATACGTTGGTTTCAGGTTCTTCCTGATGTGTGTGACCGTGTTGGTGGTACACTTCGAATTCTTTCAATCGAGTCATTGCTCGAAGTGGAGCAGGGGGGTCGTGAGGTCTTTGACCTCAATTTTACTGTTTTTCGACCCCTGAAGGTTTTGGTCAAGTTGGTGTTGAACGCACTTCGAAGCGGACCAACTTTCGGGTACAAAAACCGAATGGTTGGGCGAGGGGTTCTCTATCTTCCTCAAACCATCGAATATCTTTCCATCCGA
This sequence comes from Nanhermannia cf. coronata Gr-Ori-00579, assembly GCA_034699045.1. NCBI lineage: Eukaryota > Metazoa > Arthropoda > Arachnida > Sarcoptiformes > Nanhermanniidae > Nanhermannia > Nanhermannia cf. coronata Gr-Ori-00579. Next base: position 4,058 of record JAQIXA010004835.1, on the reverse strand, counting down.
GGAATTGCCTTCCCCTCAGAGGAACTTGTCTTCCTCAGGTATCTCACCATCATTATATCGCAATCACCATTCTAATTCTATCTGGCATTTATGGAATCTATTATTAATAAGACTTTTGGAAAAGAGACATTTGCCATACGACTTTTGGCAAAAAAAAGGAAAAATTCTGCTTAAATAATTATTTCAGTAGGTAAATATGTATCAGATTTTTCTTGGTAGGTACAGAAGATTAGGCATCGTTTCAAAATGCAAATGCTCTGTACATTTCAACACATTTTGAAATGATAATTTTTAGAATTTTTCAAATTTTTCAATTACCTACATATTCCTTGAAAAATATCGTACATACATATTTACTTTACTACCTACTGAAATATTGGTATATTATAAGAAGAAGAATTTTCTTTTTTTGTCAAAAGCCCGCTTCTAAAAGTCCTAACCTATAATTGGTAAAAATGTTCTCTTTTCAAAAGTCCTATGGCAAAAATCGTATGGCAAATGTCATTTTTCCAATATTCTCTTTCTAAATATGGCCGAATACCCATCTATGATTGCATATCTAACGTATAAAGAAAGCTTTTTAAAAAAACTATTTTTGTTCACTTATTTTAATTAGGAAGTTTGAGAGCCTTCTCTACCTGAACCTTGAATATGTGGGCTCTAGGTAAGTTTTAAAAAAAGAGAGTACCTACCCTACTTAGGTATATAAAATTCATTTCATTACAATTACAATACACACCTTTAACTCTGAGTATTTCATTATTAAATTACAGTGGTCCCTTTGGTGTGAATAGTGGAGTGTTGCTGAGCATTTGCAAAAATCCATCTCTTCAAAAGTTCCACATTGTTCAGTTTAACCTGGAGAAGAATCGAAAGAAGTTGGTGAAGATGATCAAGGTGATAAATAATGGGATTTACACGTATGATGTGACGGTGAGGAGGTCGTCGGCTGAGGAGGACCAGGATGGTCAAAAGACATCAAATCCAATTAATTATTACAATTCTTTTGGAATCAGAGATTACATCAAAACTAGAATGTCTAACGATACTACTGCTAATATTACTATCCAACCAAACTAAAGATTAGATAAAAATTGAGTTGGTTTTTATGAAAAATTGAATCCCCTAGTAAATACTTACTGTATATCATCACCTACCTAAAAAAAATGTAAAATCTTGCATGCTTTTTTATACACATATGTTACCTTCTGTAGTCAATAAACTTAAAAAAAATAAAAATAAAATTCGAGATAAAATTATTATTGTAAATTCTTATTTTTTTCATAAGTCGTAAGGTACCTAATGGTAATAAAGGTTTAACCTAGGTGAATTGAAAATTGAAATTGTGGACCAAAACTACTTAAGTACCCTACTCGATCCCATTAGGTATATACGAGTATATTTGAGATCAAAATCAACATTTTTCCCTTAAAATATTTTGAGAAATGCGATTTCAATAAGGTAAATACTCACATAATACCTACCCTACCTACTAATTATCAAACAAACATCAGTAGGGTACATTACAGTGCAGTTATAACACAGTATACATATGTATATGTACTGGAGTAAATCAGTATGTAGCTCTATTTTACAATCTAACAAGTTGTCGCTATTTGTTAAGAAAAAAACCAAGTCAAGTACCCAGCTCCTACCTAAGTACCTATATGTAGTACAAAATTATAGGTACCCTACCTATACATAATTTATTACTAATATTTTAACCTACCAAAACTAGTTAACGTTGGCGATGTGGATACGAATTGCTTAGATAAGGATAAGATAGGTAGATAGAATTTTTTGAAAGTTTTTTCCATTTTTCTTTTACTGTATAATATGTACCCTTTATTGAGTAAAAAAATCTTAAATTTAAGGACCCTTTACTTTATTTAACATTTATTTAACATAACTTGAACTTACGAACGATTAGTTAACCATCTGAGCTTATAATGATTAGTTAGGTTAGAACAACGTTATAGTTATTGCATGGCTGTTGAAGTTGAGTACTTACTTATTGCTCTATCAGTATTTGGAAAGTCCGCGGTTTTAGAAATCGAGAGTGACATCAAATAATAATATATCCTGTTCACAATATGTATTCGGACCCTTTTTCAATTTCAAATACCTCCTTTACAATAACAAGTAAGTACATTATTTATTACATTTCGTATACTTAATTCCTTACATGTATGTTAAGTATGGGTATGGGTATGTAAAGTAAATGTATTCTACCTTTTCATTTTTAAAGAGGATTATGACATTTACCACCTTTAGTAAACTAAAACTTATAGGTACTTTCAAAACAGGAGAGATATTCAGAACAATTTGGAATAACAACAATTGTTTAAATGATGATGATGATTCCTCGAAAGTTCTTTCTTTTTCTTTATGACTATTATTATTATTAGACACATTATTATTATTCTTATTATTTTACTTCTTAATACAACAAGGTATTTCTCAACCTTTATTTAATAACTTATTTAGGTTTAGTTTTATATTTAAGGTTCCAGATATGCCTACCCAATTATCATCATCATGGGTATTGTTCACATATTATTATTATTTAGTTTTTGTCATTTTGCCTATTTGTTCATTTTGATGCTTATCTTGGAGGGTAAAGGCTACCTTACTACATACCCATATCTATGAATGAGCTATCAACAACCCTTTTATTCAAGATACCTGCTAAGTTTACATATATATAAGCATACCAGAATAGTAGACAGAACTAGGATTTAATTAACTTCTCCCATGTAAACTGCAGTCGACCAAATAGTTAGTAACCCAGATTTTTTGAGCTAAAGTATACCATTCGTATATAAAATGTAGGTAGGAAATATTCTGAATACATATTTCCATCAATTACCCCTATCCCTTACATCTCATAGTCAGGTAGATCAGGTCAGGTAGATATGCATATTTCAAAAATAATTAGAATTCTTGTTCTTGAGTATTTTGATAAGGGTACAAGTATTTGTATTAAGGTACATGTATCTTTACAAGACCCTAAGACCCCAAAAAACCCCGACCCGGGTCCCAACAGTATAGGACCCGGGTTTTAGCCAGCCATGCAGCATGCATGAGAGCCTTTAAGGTCCCACAGCACCGCAAAGGTTGGGGTTACTTGAAATTTTTGTGAAAATGTATAGTAACTAAACCCTATAAGGTTACTCCATGCTTTGGTTAAAATTTAAAATCGGTTTAAATAGTTTTCGAGTAAAATTCCGAACAGACAGGCAGACAGACAGACAGACTGATCGAGCGACAAAGTGGAAGTAGATTTTAATAGCATGTGCTCGCTTCGCTCGGACATACCTTGTATAATATAGGATAAGTAAGCTAGAGAATTCAAGTCTCATCCCTTCAGGCACAATATCCTAGACTACTATATGTAGTACATAGTAGTAGTAAGTATGTAGTAGATACAGATAGTAAAATACTATGGTATTTATATGAGAAGATAACTGTAGGTATTGTAACTTAACCATAATAACTTAACTTTTCACTAATCATTAACATTAACCATACATACATTGTAATACATAAGTGCCAACTAGGGTACTTACTAATATCCATATCATAACTTACCTTAAGTACCTTAGTCTAGTATAGGTATAGCTTTATTTGACTGGCACAGCAGCAGGTATGTGTAATACTATCGTATGTATGTATGTATGAATAGAATAGAGTAAAGTGAAAGTGGAATTTGCACCTGCACTCAGGATAGGATTCTTATTATTTAAAATAATTCTTAATTCAATTGTTCTTCTTTAATAGTCCGAACAAAAATCAAAACTCTTTTAAGACCCTTATAACTCGACCTGCCTGCAATCTAACAATAAGCTCTAAGGCGCACCAATATACACTAGCTAGTAGGTACTTGAATTGAATTGAAGGGTTCAATTCCAGCCTTATAAGCTTATTTTATATATCCAATCCACTCATTTTTAATCACTTTTCATGTTTTCTCTCCGTCTCTCTCTCTCTCTCTCTCATCTGATCTCATACTCATAATATGGAATGTGAATGGTCGTGTGTGGAAAGTTTGAACAACC